>JANJGN010004353.1:0-5000 GCA_026770705.1 Isurus oxyrinchus | reverse complement strand
TCTTGGGGAAAACTGACCTATTTAACACCAGGATTAACGTTGGTGGTCAGTCGGCGCGGCTGTGAAGCTTGAGGGGGGTGGGGTGGGGGGGGGTGTGGAGGGAGAGAGAGAGAGAGGCAGCCCGGTCCGGGACGGAGGGGAGGACGAGATCGGAATGGGGGATCTCACCCCCCCCCCCCCCACAACAACCCCCCGCCCCGGACGTGCGCTGGGGAGGACCCGCTCCCTGGACCTGAGGTCCGAGCCCTGTCCCGGGAGTCCCAGTCCGCAGACTGGCCGCCCTCGCCTGCTGGCAGGGACGTCTCCATCGCCTGGTCCTACCCGTGCCCCCCTGAGGGTAACTAACCCCCGAATTAACCTCGAACCACGTAGCATAAACCCTGATTCATACATTTCAACTGACATAACGGTGAATAAAGCTTCTCCTCCCTCCCTCACACAGACTGACTAACACTCAGTCCCACTCGTGTACACACATACACCAATACTCACTCTCACACGCACACACACACTCGCATACACGCGGGCATACGCTCGCATACATGCGGCGCACACACTCACATGCATGCATGCATACACACGGGCATACACTCACATACACGCGGGCATACACTCACATACACGCGGGCATACACTCATACACGTGGGCATACACTCATACACGCGTGCACACACACACTCGCATACACGCGGGCATACACTCGCATACACGCAGGCACACACTCGCATACACGCGGGCATACGCTCGCATACACGCGGCGCACACACTCGCATACACGCATGCATACACGCGGGCATACACACATACATGCGGGCATACACGCGGGCATACACTCACATACATGAGGGCATACACTCACATACACGCGGGCATACACTCATACACGCGGGCATACACTCACATACACGCGTGCACACACACACTCGCATACATGCGGGCATACACTCACATACACGCGTGCACACACAGACACTCGCATACACGCGGGTATACACTCGCATAGACGCGTGCACACACTCACGCGGGCATACCTTCGCATACACACGTGCACACACTGGCATACACGTGCGCACACACTCGCATACACGCGTGCACACACTCGCATACAACGCGCGGACACACTCGCATACACACGTGCACACACTCGCATACACGAGTGCACACTCGCATACTCGCACGCACACACTCGCATACACGCGTGCACACACTCGCATACACGCGTGCACACACTCGCATACACGCACACTCGCATACACGCGGTGCACACACTCGCATACACGCGGTGCACACACTCGCATACACGCGTGCACACACTCGCATACACGCGTGCACACACTCGCATACACGCGTGCGCACACTCGCATACACGCACGCGCACACTCGCATACACGCGACGCACACACTCGCATACACACATGCACACACTCGCATACACGCGTGCACACACTCGCATATACGCGTGCACACACTTGCATACATGCGCGGACACACTCGCATACATGCGCGCGCACACTCGCATACACGTGCGCACACACTCGCATATACGCGTGCACACACTCGCATACATGCGCGGACACACTCGCATACACACGTGCACACACTCGCATACACGCGTACACACACACACACACACACACACACACGTGCACACACACACACACACACGTGCACACACACACACACGTGCACACACACACACACACACACGGAGGTGAGTCTGAAACAGTTAGGGTGGGGAGGTGGGTTTGGGGGGGTGGGGGGTGTGTGTGGGGAACTGGACCACAACAGGACACAGCCGCTCGGGGATGAGCAAGGCTGAGGGAACCCCTTCTCCCCACCACCTTGGCTGTGGAAGGTGATTGCAGACATCGGTTTAGAGTGGGTGGAAAGTCTAGCGGGGCTGTGTAACCGCGGCTGTGTCCCCTCCCCGCTGGCATGGGGGCAGGGTCATCGAGTGACCACCCTGAGCCAGGCGCTGCGAGAGACGGGGTATGGCCTGGGGTGAAGCGTTTCAGTCCTGTGCAGCTCGGCTCAGCGTCTTAAACATCTTCGTGTCTTCTCACTCGTACCTCCTGGGAACTCCTGAACTCTTCCCAGATCATCTGCCCTGCTGGGACGCAACAGCAGCCAACTCCTTTAGGTCTCTCGCTTAGACTGTCTGTGTGTGTGTCTGCGTCTGCGCTGTGTGTGTGTGTGCTGTGTGTGTGTGTGTGCACGCTGTGTGTGTGTCTGCGCTGTGTGTGTCTGCGTATTTCTGCACTGTGTGTGTGTCTGCGTATTTCTGCACTGTGTGTGTGTCTGCGCTGTGTGTGTGTGTCTGTGCTGTGTGTGTGTCTGCGTATTTCTGCACTGTGTGTGTGTCTGCGTATGTCTGCACTCTGTGTGTGTGTGTCTGCGCTGTGTGTGTGTGTCTGTGCTGTGTGTGTGTCTGCGCTGTGTGTGTCTGCACTGTGTGTGTGTGTCTGCGCTGTCTGTGTGTGTGTCTGCCGTGTGTGTGTGTGTGTCTGCACTGTGTATGTGTCTGCGCTGCGTGTGTCTGTGTGCCTGCTCTGTATGTGTGTGTGTGTCTGCGCCTGCGCTCTGTGTGTGTGTGCGCGCGCTGTGTGTGTGTGCGCGCGCTGTGTGTGTGTGTGTGTGCGCGCTGTGTGTGTGTGTGCGCGCTGTGTGTGTGTGCGCGCTGTGTGTGTGTGCGCGCGCTGTGTGTGTGTGTGTGTGTCTGTGCTGTGTGTCTGTGCGGTGTGTCTCTCTCTACGCTGTGTGTCTCTGCGTGTATGTGTGTCTGTGCTGTGTGTGTGTGCTGTGTGTGCGTATGTGTGTCTGTGCTGTGTGTGCGTATGTGTCTGTGCTGTGTGTGCGTATGTGTGTCTGTGCTGTGTGTGTCTGTGCTGTGTGTGCGTATGTGTGTCTGTGCTGTGTGTGTGTGCTGTGTGTGCGTATGTGTGTCTGTGCTGTGTGTCTGTGCTGTGTGTGCGTATGTGTGTCTGTGCTGTGTGTCTGTGCTGTGTGTGCGTATGTGTGTCTGTGCTGTGTGTCTGTGCTGTGTGTGCGTATGTGTGTCTGTGCTGTGTGTCTCTCTCTACGCTGTGTGTCTCTGTGCTGTGTGTGTGCGTGTATGTGTGTGTGCTGTGTGTGTGCGTGTATGTGTCTGTGCTGTGTGTCTGTGCTGTGTGTCTCTCTCTACGCTGTGTGTCTCTGTGCTGTGTGTGTCTGTGCTGTGTGTCTGTGCTGTGTGTCTCTCTCTACGCTGTGTGTCTCTGTGCTGTGTGTGTGTGTGCTGTGTGTGTGCGTGTATGTGTCTGTGCTGTGTGTCTGTGCTGTGTGTCTGTGCTGTGTGTGCGTATGTGTCTCTGTGCTGTGTGTGTGTGCTGTGTGTGTGCTGTGTGTGTGTGCTGTGTGTGCGTATGTGTCTCTGTGCTGTGTGTCTGTGCTGTGTGTCTGTGCTGTGTGTGTGTGCTGTGTGTGTGTGCTGTGTGTCTGTGCTGTGTGTGTGTGCTGTGTGTGTGTGCTGTGTGTGTGCTGTGTGTGTGTGCTGTGTGTCTGTGCTGTGTGTCTGTGCTGTGTGTGCGTATGTGTCTCTGTGCTGTGTGTCTGTGCTGTGTGTCTGTGCTGTGTGTGTGTGTGTGTGTGTCTGTGCTGTGTGTGTGTGTGTGTGTGTCTGTGCTGTGTGTGTGTGCTGTGTGTGTCTCTCTCTACGCTGTGTGTCTGTGCTGTGTGTGTGTGCTGTGTGTGTGTGCTGTGTGTCTGTGCTGTGTGTGTGTGCTGTGTGTGTCTCTCTCTACGCTGTGTGTCTGTGCTGTGTGTCTGTGCTGTGTGTGCGTATGTGTGTCTGTGCTGTGTGTCTGTGCTGTGTGTCTGTGCTGTGTGTGCGTATGTGTGTCTGTGCTGTGTGTCTGTGCTGTGTGTCTGTGCTGTGTGTCTGTGCTGTGTGTGCGTATGTGTGTCTGTGCTGTGTGTCTGTGCTGTGTGTGCGTATGTGTGTCTGTGCTGTGTGTCTGTGCTGTGTGTGCGTATGTGTGTCTGTGCTGTGTGTCTCTCTCTATGCTGTGTGTGTGTATGTGTGTGTCTGTGTTGTGTGTCTATGTGTGTGCGTGTATGTGTCTGTGCTGTGTCTCTCTCTCTACGCTGTGTGTGTGTGTGCGCGCGTGTATGTGTCTGTGCTGTGTGTGTGTGTGTATGTGTGTGTCTGTGCTGTGTCTCTCTACGCTGTGTGTGTGTGTGCGCGCGTGTATGTGTCTGTGCTGTGTGTGTGTGTGTATGTGTGTGTCTGTGCTGTGTCTCTCTACGCTGTGTGTGTGTGCGCGCGTGTATGTGTCTGTGCTGTGTGTGTGTGCGTATGTGTGTGTCTGTGCTGTGTGTGTCTGCGCCTCTACGCTGTGTGCGCGTGCCCTCGCGTGCCCACCGAGGTGGGGTCTGACCCCCCCCCCCCAGCACGGGTGCGCCAGCTCCTCCCCGCTGCGGGGAGTGACCCGCAAGCCCCCGTCCGTCTCTTTGCTTCACTCGAGCCGCCGCCGCTTGTGTCCCCGGTCCTGTCAACGGCGAGCGGGGTGGGGTTTGGTGCGGGTGGGGGGACGGGGGACGGGGGACGAGCGTCGGGCAATGTGTATATGTATATAATATATATATAAATTACATAATATCTACATATACAGTGACTGAAAACACGGGGAGGGGTGGGGGGGGGCGGTTTGGTATAACATTAATCTTACATGTATAATACATGTAACAATCACTGATCCGTAAGCTCGTCTATTGTCTGTTTATTGGACAGTTGGGGACCGTGGATAACTCAACGCCTGAAATTAGGGATGGGCGGGGCTGGTGTAAATATGAAGATTCCGGACCACCGTGAGCGTCCACGGCGGGTGACGTTGTGGGGTGGTGGGGAGCGGTCTCGTCTCTCGCCGACCGACTGACCGGTGCCGTCGTTTGACCCGTCTCGCGACCTCCGACGTCCCGGACCCGGCTCGAGGCGGTCGTCTGGCCCCCCCCGCCCGGAGTG
>JANJGN010004352.1:0-34108 GCA_026770705.1 Isurus oxyrinchus | reverse complement strand
CCTCCCTCTCCCCAACATCTCCCCGCCCTCTCCCCTCCCTCACCCCACACTAGCCCTCTCCCCGCACTCTCCCCACCCTCTCCCCGCACTCTCCCCCGCACTCACCCTCTCCCCACGCTCTCCCTGCCCTCTTCCCACACTCTCCACACACTCGCCCTCTCCCCGCTCTCTCCCCACCCTCTCCATAGAATCACCCTCTCCCTGCCCTCTCCCCACGCTCTCCCCGCCCTCTCCCCGCCCTCTCCCCGCCCTCTCCCCGCCCTCTCCCCGCCCTCTCCCCGCACTCGCCCTCTCCCCGCCCTCTCCCTGCACTTGCCCTCTCCCCGCCCTCTTCCTGCGCTCTCCCCCGCCCTCACCCTCTCCCTGCGCTCTCCCCGCACTCATCCTCTCCCCGTGCTCTCCCTGCACTCGCCCTCTCCCTGCCCTCTACCTGCCCTCTCCCCGCCCTCTCCCCGCGCTCGCCCTCTCCCCGCCCTCTCCCCGCCCTCTCCCCCGCACTCGCCCTTTCCCCGCCCTCTCCCCGCGCTCTCCCCGCCCCTCTCCTCACCCTCTCCCCAAGCTCGCCCTCTCCCCGCCCTCTCCCCACCCTCTCCGCTCCCTCTCCCCGCCCTCTGCCCGCGCTCGCCCTCTCTCAGCACTCTCCCAGTGCTCGCCCTCTCCCTGCCCTCACCCCACACTCGCCCTCTCCCCACACTCTCCCCATGCTCGCCCTCTCCCCACCCTCTGCCCACCCTCGCCCTCTCCCCACACTCTCCCCACACTCGCCCTATCCCCGCCCTCTCCCCACACTCGCCCTCTCCCCGCGCTCTCCCCACACTCGCCCTCTCCCCGCACTCTCCCCACACTCGCCCTCTCCCAGCCCTCTCCCCACACTCGCCCTCTCCCCGCACTCTCCCCGCACTCGCCCTCTCCCCCTCGCTCTCCCCCCTTCCCTCTCCCCACACTCACCCTCTCCCCACCCTCTCCACACACTCGCCCGCTCCCCGCGCGTTCCCTGCGCTCGCCCTCTCCCTGCCCTCTCCCCACCCTCTCCCCACCCTCTCCCTGCCCTCTCCCCACACTCACCCTCTCCCTGCACTCTCCCCGTGGTCGTCCTTTCCCTGCACTCTCCCTGTGGTCGCCCTTTCTCTGCCCACCTCCCCGCGCTCGACCTCTCCCCGCACTCTCCCTGCACTCGCCCTCTCCCGAACCTCTCCCCGCACTTGACCTCTCCACACCCTCTCCCTGCACTCTCCCCACCCTCTCCCCTCCCTCTCCCCGCACTCGTCCTTGCCCCACCCTCTCCCCTCCCTCTCCCCGCACTCGCCCTCTCCCCGCACTCTCCCTGCACTCGCCCTCTCCCTGCCCTCTCCCCTCCGTCTCCCCTCCCTCTCCCCACCCTCTCCCCGCCCTCTCCCCTCCCTCACCCCGCACTCGCCCTCTCCCCGCCCTGTCCCCACCCTCTCCCAGCACTCTCCCTGCACTCACCCTCTCCCCACCCTCTCCCTGCCCTCTTCCCGCCCTCTCCCCCACACTCACCCTCTCCCTGCACTCTCCCCGTGGTCGCCCTTTCCCTGCACTCTCCCCATGGTCGCCCTTTCCCTGCCCTCTCCCCGCGCTCGACCTCTCCCCACCCTCTCCCTGCACTCGCCCTCTCCCCCACACTCTCCCTGCACTTGACCTCTCCCCACCCTCTCCCTGCACTCTCCCCACCCCTCTCCCCTCCCTCTCCCCGCACTCGCCCTCTCCCCATCCTCTTCCCTCCCTCTCCCCACACTCGCCCTCTCCCCGCACTCTCCTCGCACTCGCCCTCTCCCCGCGCTCTCCCCCCCTTCCCTCTCCCCACACTCACCCTCTCCCCACCCTTTCCACACACTCGCCCGCTCCCCGCGCGTTCCCTGCACTCGCCCTCTCCCTGCCCTCTCCCCACCCTCTCCCCACCCTCTCCCTGCCCTCTCCCCACACTCACCCTCTCCCTGCACTCTCCCCGTGGTCGTCCTTTCCCTGCACTCTCCCTGTGGTCGCCCTTTCCCTGCCCACCTCCCCGCGCTCGACCTCTCCCCGCACTCTCCCTGCACTCGCCCTCTCCCGAACCTCTCCCCGCACTTGACCTCTCCACACCCTCTCCCTGCACTCTCCCCACCCTCTCCCCTCCCTCTCCCCGCACTCGCCCTCGCCCCACCCTCTCCCCTCACTCTCCCTGCACTCGCCCTCTCCCCGCACTCTCCCTGCACTCGCCCTCTCCCCGCCCTCTCCCCTCCATCTCCCCTCCCTCTCCCCACCCTCTCCCCGCCCTCTCCCCTCCCTCACCCCGCACTCACCCTCTCCCCACCCTCTCCCTGCCTCTTCCCGCCCTCTCCCCACACTCACCCTCTCCCTGCACTCTCCCCGTGGTCGCCCTTTCCCTGCACTCTCCCCATGGTCGCCCTTTCCCTGCCCTCTCCCCGCGCTCGACCTCTCCCCACCTTCTCCCTGCACTCGCCCTCTCCCCACACTCTCCCCACACTTGACCTCTCCCCACCCTCTCCCTGCACTCTGCCCACCCTCTCCCCTCCCTCTCCCCGCACTCGCCCTCTCCCCATCCTCTCCCCTCCCTCTCCCCGCACTCGCCCTCTCCCCGCCCTCTCCCCTCCGTCTCCCCTCCCTCTCCCCAACATCTCCCCGCCCTCTCCCCTCCCTCACCCCACACTAGCCCTCTCCCCGCACTCTCCCCACCCTCTCCCCGCACTCTCCCCGCACTCACCCTCTCCCCACGCTCTCCCTGCCCTCTTCCCACACTCTCCACACACTCGCCCTCTCCCCGCTCTCTCCCCACCCTCTCCATAGAATCACCCTCTCCCTGCCCTCTCCCCACGCTCTCCCCCGCCCTCTCCCCGCCCTCTCCCCGCCCTCTCCCCGCCCTCTCCCCGCCCTCTCCCCGCACTCGCCCTCTCCCCGCCCTCTCCCCTGCACTTGCCCTCTCCCCCGCCCTCTTCCTGCGCTCTCCCCGCCCTCACCCTCTCCCTGCGCTCTCCCCCGCACTCATCCTCTCCCCGTGCTCTCCCTGCACTCGCCCTCTCCCTGCCCTCTACCTGCCCTCTCCCCGCCCTCTCCCCGCGCTCGCCCTCTCCCCGCCCTCTCCCCGCCCTCTCCCCGCACTCGCCCTTTCCCCGCCCTCTCCCCGCGCTCTCCCCGCCCCTCTCCTCACCCTCTCCCCAAGCTCGCCCTCTCCCCGCCCTCTCCCCACCCTCTCCGCTCCCTCTCCCCGCACTCGCCCTCTCCCCGCCCTCTCCCCGCCCTCTCCACTCCCTCTCCCCACACTTGCCCTCTCCCTGCCCTCTCCCCACGTTCTCCCTGCCCTCTCCGCTCCCTCTCCCCACATTCACCCTCTCTCCGCCCTCTCCCTGCCCTCTCCCTGCACTCACCCTCTCGCTGCTCTCTCCCCTCACGCGCCCTCTCCACGCCCTCTCCCCGCACTCTCACCGCACTCGCCCACTCCCCGCACTCTCCCCTCCTATCCCTGCCCTCTCCCTGCCCTCTCCCCGCGCTCTCCCTGCCCTCTCCACACGCTCTCCCTCTCCCCGCCCTCTCCCCGCCTTCACCCCCGCCCTCTACGCACACTCGCCCTCTCCCCGCCCTCTGCCCGCCCTCTCACCGCGCTCTCCCTGCCCTGTCCACACGTTCGTCCTCTCCCCACCCTCTACCCACACTCGCCCTCTCCCCCGCACTCTCCCCACACTCGCCCTCTCCCCGCACTCTCCCCACACTCGCCCTCTCCCCACCCTCTCCCCGCATTCGCCCTCTCCCCACCCTCTCCCCGCACTCACCCTCTCCCCGTGCTCTCCCCCCTCCCTCTCCCTGCACTCACCCTCTCCCCGCACTCTCCCCGCACTCGCCCTCTCCCCGCAGTCTCCCCCCTTCCCTCTCCCCGCACTCACCCTCTCCCCGCCCTCTCCCCGTGCTCTCCCTGCCCTCTCCACTCGCTCGCCCTCTCCCCGCCCTCTCCCCACACTCACCCTCTCCCCACCCTCTCCACATACTCGCCCTCTCCCCACCCTCTCCCCACACTCGCCCTCTCCCCACCCTCTCCCCACACTCACCCTCTCCCCACCCTCTCCCCACACTCACCCTTTCCCTGCACTCTCCCAGTGGTCGCCCTTTCCCTGCCCACTCCCCGCGCTCGACCTCTCCCCGCCCTCTCCCTGCACTTGCCCTCTCCCCAACCTCTCCCCGCACTTGACCTCTCCCCACCTTCTCCCTGCACTCACCCCACCCTCTCCCCTCCCTCTCCCCGCACTCGCCCTCACCCCATCCTCTCCCCTCCCTCTCCCCGCACTCGCCCTCTCCCCGCACTCTCCCCGCACTCGCCCTCTCACCGCGCTCTCCCCGCGCTCGCCCTCTCTCAGCACTCTCCCAGTGCTCGCCCTCTCCCTGCCATCTCCCCACACTCGCCCTCTCCCCACACTCTCCCCATGCTCGCCATCTCCCCGCCCTCTCCCCACACTCACCCTCTTCCCGCACTCTCCCCACACTCACCATCTCCCCGCCCTCTCCCCACACTCACCCTCTCCCCGCGCTCTCCCCACACTCGCCCTCTCCCCGCACTCTCCCCCGCACTCGCCCTCTCCCCACGCTCTCCCTGCACTTGCCCTCTCCCCGGTCTCTCCCTGCGCTCTCCCCACCCTCACCTTCTCCCTGCGCTCTCCCCGCACCCATCCTCGTCCCGTGCTCTCCCCGCACTCGCCCTCTCCCTGCCCTCTCCCCGCCCTCTCCCCGCACTCTCCCCGCACTTGGCCTCTCCCCACCCTCTCTCTGCACTTGCCCTCTCCCCGCTCTCTCCCTGCGCTCTCCCCGCCCTCACCCTCTCCCTGCGCTCTCCCCGCACTCATCCTCGCCCCGTGCTCTCCCCGCACTCGCCCTCTCCCTGCCCTCTCCCCGCCCTCTCCCCCACCCTCTCCCCAAGCTCGCCCTCTCCCCGCCCTCTCCCCGCCCTCTCCCCGCACTTGCCCTTTCCCCGCCCTCTCCCCGCGCTCTCCGCTCCCTCTCCCCACACTTGCCCTCTCCCTGCCCTCTCCCCACGTTCTCTCTGCACTCTCCGCTCCCTCTCCCCACATTCACCTTCTCCCCGCCCTCTCTCCGCCCTCTCCCCGCACTCGCCCTTTCCCCGCCCTCTCCCCGCGCTCTCCCCCGCCCTCTCCTCACCCGCTCCCCAAGCTCGCCCACTCCCCGCCCTCTCCCCGCCCTCTCCGCTCCCTCTCCCCGCACTCGCCCTCTCCCCCGCCCTCGCCCCCCGCCCTCTCCGCTCCCTCTCCCCACACTTGCCCTCTCAATGCCCTCTCCCCACATTCTCCCTGCCCTCTCCGCTCCCTCTCCCCACATTCACCCTCTCCCCGCCCTCCTCCCCCGCTCTCTCCTTGCCCTCTCCCCCACACTCGCCCTCTCCCCCGCCCTCTCCTCACGTTCACCCTCTCCCCGCACTCTCCCGGCACTCTCCCTGCCCTCTCCCCACATTTGCCCTCTCCCTGCCCTCTCCCCCACGTTCTCCCCCGCCCTCTCCCCACCCCTCTCCGCGCACTCGCCCTTTCCCCGCCCTCTCCCCGCCCTCTCCGCGCACTCGCCCTTTCCCCCGCCCTCTCCCCCGCACTCTCCCCGCCCTCTCCCCACTCTCTCCCCAAGCTCGCCCTCTCCCCGCCCTCTCCCCGAACTCTCCGCTCCCTCTCCCCGCACTCGCCCTCTCCCCGCCCTCTCCCCGCCCACTCCGCTCCCTCTCCCCCATACTTGCCCTCTCCTCTGCCCTCTCCCCACATTCTCCCCGCCCTCTCCGCACCCTCTCCCCACACTCGCACTCTCCCCGCACTCTCTCCACACTCGCCCGCTCCCCGCCCTCTCCCCGCATTCGCCCTCTCCCCGCCCCCTCCCCGCCCTCACCCCGCCCTCTCCCCGCCCTCTCCCCGCACTCACCCTCTCCCCCGCGCTCTCCCCCTCCCTCTCCCTGCACTCACCCTCCTCCCCGCCCTCTCCCCGCGCTCTCCCTGCCCTCTCCACACACTCGCCCTCTCCCCGCCCTTTCCCCACATTCACCCTCTCCCCCACCCTCTCCCCACACTCGCCTGCTCCCTGTGCATTCCCCGCGCTCGCCATCTCCCTGCCCTCTCCCCCGCCCTCTCCCCACCCTCTCCCTGCCCACTCTCCACACTCACCCTCTCCCTGCACTCTCCCCGTGGTCTACCTTTCCCCTGCCCTCTCCCCACACTCGCCCTCTCCCCGCACTCTCCCCACACTCGCCCTCTCCCCGCCCTCTCCCCGCACTCACCCTCTCCCCGCCCCTCTCCCCGCAGTCTCCCCCGCGCTCGCCCTCTCCCCGCACTCTCCCCCCTTCCCTCTCCCCGCACCTCACCCTCTCCCCACCCTCTCGCCGTGCTCTCCCTGCCCTCTCCACACGCTCGCCCTCTCCCCCGCCCTCTCCCCACACTCACCCTCTCCCCACCCTCTCCACACACTCGCCCTCTCCCCACCCTCTCCCCACACTCACCCCTCTCCCTGCACTCTCCCCGTGGTCGCCCTTTCCCTGCCCACTCCCCGCGCTCGACCTCTCCCCGCCCTCTCCCTGCACTCGCCCTCTCCCCAACCTCTCCCCACACTTGACCTCTCCCCACACTCTCCCTGCACTCTCCCCACCCTCTCCCCTCCCTCTCCCCGCACTCGCCCTCCGCCCCATCCTCTCCCCTCCCCTCTCACCGCTCTCGCCCTCTCCCCGCCCTCTCCCCACCCTCTCCCTGCACTCACCCCACCCTCTCCCCTCCCTCTCCCTGCACTCGCCCCTCTCCCCGCCCTCTCCCTGCACTCGCCCTCTCCCCGCCCTCTGCCCTCCGTCTCCCCTCCCTCTCCCCATCCTCTCCCCCGCCCTCTCCCCTCCCTCACCCCGCACTCGCCCTCTCACCGCCCCTCTCCCCACCGACTCCACGCACTCTCCCCCGCACTCACCCTCTCCCCACCCACTCCCTGCCCTCTTCCCGCGCTCTCCCCACACTCGCCCTCTCCCCGCTCTCTCCCTGCCCTCTCCACAGAATCGCCCTCTCCCTGCCCTCTCCCCACGCTCTCCCCCCGCCCTCACCCCTGCCCTCTCCCCGCCCTCTCCCCACCCCTCTCCCTGCCCTCTCCCTGCACTTGCCCTCTTCCCGCACTCTCCCTGCACTCACCCGCCCTCACCCTCTCCCTGCGCTCTCCCCGCCCTCACCCTCTCCCCGTGCTCTCCCCACACTCGCCCTCTCCCCCCGCACTCTCCCCACACTCGCCCTCTCCCCGCACTCTCCCCACACTCACCCTCTCCGCTCCCTCTCCCCACACTCGCCCTCTCCCCGCACTCTCCCCACACTCGCCCTCTCCCCGCACTCTCCCCACACTCGCCCTCTCCCCGCACTCTCCCCCACACTTGCCCTCTCCCCGCCCTCTCCCCGCATTCGCCCTCTCCCCGCCCTCTCCCCACCCTCTCCCCGCACTCACCTCTCCCCGCGCTCTCCCCCCCTCCCTCTCCCCGCACCCACCCTCTCCCCGTCCTCCTCCCCGCGCTCTCCCTGCCCTCGCCACACACTCGCCCTCTCCCCCGCCCTTTCCCCACACTCGCCCGCTCCCCGTGCGTTCCCCCGCGCTTGCCATCTCCCTGCCCTCTCCCCGCCCTCTCCCCGCCGTCTCCCTGCCCTCTCCCCACACTCACCCTCTCCCTGCACTCTCCCCGTGGTCGCCCTTTCCCTGCCCTCTCCACACACTCGCCCGCTCCCAGCCCTCTCCCCCGCCTTCTACCCTCCCTCGCCCCACACCCGCCCTCTCTCCGCACTCTCCCAGCGCTCACCCTCGCACCGCTCTCTCCCCACACTCGCCCACTCCCACCCTCTCCCTGCGCTTGCCCTCTCCCCGCCCTCTCCCCGCCTTCTCCCCATACTCGTCCTCTCTCCGCCCTCTCCCCCGCCCTCTACCCACACTCGCCCGCTCCCCGCGCTCTCCCCGAGCACGCCCTCTCCCCGCCCTCTCCCCACACTCACCCTCTCCCCGCCTTCTCCCCACGCTCACCCTCTCCCCACACTCTCCCCGTGTGCACCCTTTCCCCCGCCCTCTCCTCGCACTCGCCCTCTCCTCGCACTCTCCCCACACTCACCCTCTCCCCGCACTCTCCCCGTGGACGCCCTTTCCCCACCCTCTCCCCGCACTCGCCCTCTCCCCCGCCCTCTGCCTTCCCTCTCCCCGCGCTCTCCCTGCCCTCTCCACACGCTCGCACTCTCCCCACCCTCTCCCCACCCACTCCCTGCCTTCGCCCCACGCTCGCCCTCTCCCCGCCCTCTCCTCGCCCTCTCCCCGCACTCGCCCTCCACCCGCCCTCTCCCCTCCCTCTCCCCGCACTCGCCCACTCCCCGCCCTCTCCCTGCACTCGCCCTCTCTCCGCCCTCTCCCCTCCCCTCCGTCTCCCCTCCCTCTTCCCACCCTTTCCCCGCCCTCCTCCCCGCCTTCTCTCAGTGCTCGTCCTCTCCCCGCGTTCTCCCCACCCTCTCCCTGCCCTCTCCCCCACACTTGCCCTCTCCCCGCGCTCTCCCCGCCCTCTCCCCACCCTCTCCCCGCACTTGCCCTCTCCCCGTCCTCTCCCCGCGCTCGCCCTCTCTCAGCACTCTCCCAGTGCTCGCCCTCTCCCTGCCATCTCCCCCACACTCGCCCACTCCCCACACTCTCCCCCATGCTCGCCCTCACCCCACCCTCTCCCCACACTCGCCCTCTTCCCGGACTCTCCCCATGCTCGCCATCTCCCCGCGCTCGCCCCACACCCGCCCTCTCTCCGCACTCTCCCAGCGCTCACCCTCTCACCGCTCTCTCCCCACACTCGCCCACTCCCACCCTCTCCCTGCGCTTGCCCTCTCCCCGCCCTCTCCCCACACTCGCCCTCTCCCCGCCTTCTCCCCATACTCGTCCTCTCTCCGCCCTCTCCCCACCCTCTACCCCACACTCGCCCGCTCCCCGCGCTCTCCCCCGAGCACGCCCTCTCCCCGCCCTCTCCCCACACTCGCCCTCTCCCCGCCTTCTCCCCCACGCTCACCCTCTCCCCACACTCTCCCCGTGTGCACCCTTTCCCCGCCCTCTCCTCGCACTCGCCCTCTCCTCGCACTCTCCCCACACTCACCCTCTCCCCGCACTCTCCCCGTGGACGCCCTTTCCCCACCCTCTCCCCGCACTCGCCCTCCTCCCCCGCCCTCTGCCTTCCCTCTCCCCGCGCTCTCCCCTGCCCTCTCCACACGCTCGCACTCTCCCCACCCTCTCCCCACCCACTCCCTGCCTTCGCCCCACGCTCGCCCTCTCCCCGCCCTCTCCTCGCCCTCTCCCCGCACTCGCCCTCCACCAGCCCTCTCCCCTCCCTCTCCCCGCACTCGCCCACTCCCCGCCCTCTCCCTGCACTCGCCCTCTCTCCGCCCTCTCCCCTCCGTCTCCCCTCCCTCTTCCCACCCTTTCCCCGCCCTCTCCCCGCCTTCTCTCAGTGCTCGTCCTCTCCCCGCGTTCTCCCCACCCTCTCCCTGCCCTCTCCCCACACTTGCCCTCTCCCCGCGCTCTCCCCCGCCCTCTCCCCACCCTCTCCCCGCACTTGCCCTCTCCCCGTCCTCTCCCCGCGCTCGCCCTCTCTCAGCACTCTCCCAGTGCTCGCCCTCTCCCTGCCATCTCCCCACACTCGCCCTCTCCCCACACTCTCCCCATGCTCGCCCTCACCCCACCCTCTTCCCACACTCGCCCTCTTCCCGCACTCTCCCCATGCTCGCCATCTCCCCGCCCTCTCCCCACACTCACCCTCTCCCCGCGTTCTCCCCACACTCGCCCTCTCCCCGCCCTCTCCCCGCACTCTCCCCGCACTCTCCCCGCACTCGCCCTCTCCCCACGCTCTCCCTGCACTTGCCCTCTCCCCAGTCTCTCCCTGCGCTCTCCCTGCCCTCACCTTCTCCCTGCGCTCTCCCCGCACCCATCCTTGTCCCGTGCTCTCCCCGCACTCGCCCTCTCCCTGCCCTCTCCCTGCCCTCTCCCCGCACTCTCCCCGCACTCGGCCTCTCCCCCGCCCTCTCCCTGCACTTGCCCTCTCCCCACTCTCTCCCTGCGCTCTCCCCGCCCTCACCCTCTCCCTGCGCTCTCCCCGCACTCATCCTCGCCCCGTGCTCTCCACGCACTCGCCCTCTCCCTGCCCTCTCCCCGCCCTCTCCCCGACCTCTCCCCAAGCTCGCCCTCTCCCCGCCCTCTCCCCGCCCTCTCCCCGCCCTCTCCCCGCACTCGCCCTTTCCCCGCCCTCTCCCCGCGCTCTCCGCTCCCTCTCCCCATACTTGCCCTCTCCCTGCCATCTCCCCACGTTCCCCCTGCCCTCTCTGCTCCCTCTCCCCACATTCACCCTCTCCCCGCCCTCTCTCCGCCCTCTCCCCGCACTCGCCCTTTCCCCGACCTCTCCCCGCGCTCTCCCCGCCCTCTCCTCACCCTCTCCCCAAGCTCGCCCACTCCCCACCCTCTCCCCGCCCTCTCCCCGCCCTCTCCCCGCACTCGCCCTCTCCACGCCCTCTCCCCGCCCTCTCCACTCCCGCTCCCCACACTTGCCCTCTCCCTGCCCTCTCCCCACATTCTCCCTGCCCTCTCCGCTCCCTCTCCACACATTCACCCTCTCCCCGCCCTCTCCCCGCCCTCTCCTTGCCCTCTCCCCACACTTGCCCTCTCCCCGCCCTCTCCCCACGTTCACCCTCTCCCCG
The DNA here is from genome assembly GCA_026770705.1 of Isurus oxyrinchus. Taxonomy (NCBI): domain Eukaryota; kingdom Metazoa; phylum Chordata; class Chondrichthyes; order Lamniformes; family Lamnidae; genus Isurus; species Isurus oxyrinchus. The sequence continues at coordinate 23,396 of JANJGN010004352.1, read as the reverse complement.
CACTCTCCGGGCCCTCTCCCTGCCCTCTCCCCACACTTGCCCTCTCCCTGCCCTCTCCCCACGTTCTCCCCGCCCTCTCCCCGCCCTCTCCGCGCACTCGCCCTTTCCCCGCCCTCTCCCCCGCACTCCCCCCGCCCACTCCCCACTCTCTCCCCAAGCTCGCCCTCTCCCCGCCCTCTCCCCGACCTCTCCGCTCCCTCTCCCCCGCACTCGCCCTCTCCCCGCCCTCTCCGCTCCCTCTCCCCATACTTGCCCTCTCTCTGCCCTCTCCCCACGTTCTCCCCGCCCTCTCCGCTCCCTCTCCCCACACTCGCCCTCTCCCCACACTCTCCCCACACTCGCCCGCTCCCCGCCCTCTCTCCGCATTCGCCCTCTCCCCGCACTCACCCTCTCCCCGCGCTCTCCCCCTCCCTCTCCCTGCACTCACCCTCTCCCCGCACTCTCCCCGCGCTCTCCCTGCCCTCTCCACACACTCGCCCTCTCCCCGCCCTTTCCCCACACTCACCCTCTCCCCACCCTCTCCCCAAACTCGCCTGCTCCCTGTGCGTTCCCCGCGCTCGCCATCTCCCTGCCCTCTCCCCACCCTCTCTATGCCCTCTCCCCACACTCACCCTCTCCCTGCACTCTCCCCGTGGTCTACCTTTCCCTGCCCTCTCCCCACACTCGCACTCTCCCCGCACTCTCCCCACACTCGCCCTCTCCCCGCCCTCTCCCCGCACTCACCCTCTCCCCCCACTCTCCCCGCAATCGCCCTCTCCCCGCAGTCTCCCCCCTTCCCTCTCCCCGCACTCACCCTCTCCCCGCCCTCTCCCCGTGCTCTTCCTGCCCTCTCCACACGCTCGCCCTCTCCCCGCCCTCTCCCCACACTCACCCTCACCCCACCCTCTCCACATACTCGCCCTCTCCCCACCCTCTCCCCACACTCGCCCTCTCCCCACCCTCTCCCCACACTCACCCTCTCCCCACCCTCTCCCCACACTCACCCTTTCCCTGCACTCTCCCAGTGGTCGCCCTTTCCCTGCCCACTCCCCGCGCTCGACCTCTCCCCGCCCTCTCCCTGCACTTGCCCTCTCCCCAACCTCTCCCCGCACTTGACCTCTCCCCACCTTCTCCCTGCACTCACCCCACCCTCTCCCCTCCCTCTCCCCGCACTCGCCCTCACCCCATCCTCTCCCCTCCCTCTCCCCGCACTCGCCCTCTCCCCGCACACTCCCTGCACTCGCCCTCTCCCTGCCCTCTCCCCACACTTGCCCTCTCCCCGCGCTCTCCCCGCGCTCGCCCTCTCTCAGCACTCTCCCAGTGCTCGCCCTCTCCCTGCCATCTCCCCACACTCGCCCTCTCCCCACACTCTCCCCATGCTCGCCATCTCCCCGCCCTCTCCCCACACTCACCCTCTTCCCGCACTCTCCCCACACTCACCATCTCCCCGCCCTCTCCCCACACTCACCCTCTCCCCGCGCTCTCCCCACACTCGCCCTCTCCCCGCACTCTCCCCGCACTCGCCCTCTCCCCACGCTCTCCCTGCACTTGCCCTCTCCCCGGTCTCTCCCTGCGCTCTCCCCCACCCTCACCTTCTCCCTGCGCTCTCCCCGCACCCATCCTCGTCCCGTGCTCTCCCCGCACTCGCCCTCTCCCTGCCCTCTCCCCGCCCTCTCCCCGCACTCTCCCCGCACTTGGCCTCTCCCCGCCCTCTCTCTGCACTTGCCCTCTCCCCGCTCTCTCCCTGCGCTCTCCCTGCCCTCACCCTCTCCCTGCGCTCTCCCCGCACTCATCCTCGCCCCGTGCTCTCCCCGCACTCGCCCTCTCCCTGCCCTCTCCCCGCCCTCTCCCCACCCTCTCCCCAAGCTCGCCCTCTCCCCGCCCTCTCCCCGCCCTCTCCCCGCACTTGCCCTTTCCCCGCCCTCTCCCCGCGCTCTCCGCTCCCTCTCCCCACACTTGCCCTCTCCCTGCCCTCTCCCCACGTTCTCCCTGCACTCTCCACTCCCTCTCCCCACATTCACCCTCTCCCCGCCCTCTCTCCGCCCTCTCCCCGCACTCGCCCTTTCCCCGCCCTCTCCCCGCGCTCTCCCCGCCCTCTCCTCACCCTCTCCCCAAGCTCGCCCACTCCCCGCCCTCTCCCCGCCCTCTCCGCTCCCTCTCCCCGCACTCGCCCTCTCCCCGCCCTCGCCCCGCCCTCTCCGCTCCCTCTCCCCACACTTGCCCTCTCCCTGCCCTCTCCCCACATTCTCCCTGCCCTCTCCGCTCCCTCTCCCCACATTCACCCTCTCCCCGCCCTCTCCCCGCTCTCTCCTTGCCCTCTCCCCACACTCGCCCTCTCCCCGCCCTCTCCTCACGTTCACCCTCTCCCCGCACTCTCCTGGCACTCTCCCTGCCCTCTCCCCACATTTGCCCTCTCCCTGCCCTCTCCCCACGTTCTCCCCGCCCTCTCCCCACCCTCTCCACGCACTCGCCCTTTCCCCGCCCTCTCCCCGCCCTCTCCGCGCACTCGCCCTTTCCCCGCCCTCTCCCCCGCACTCTCCCCGCCCTCTCCCCACTCTCTCCCCAAGCTCGCCCTCTCCCCGCCCTCTCCCCGACCTCTCCGCTCCCTCTCCCCGCACTCGCCCTCTCCCCGCCCTCTCGCCGCCCACTCCGCTCCCTCTCCCCATACTTGCCCTCTCTCTGCCCTCTCCCCACATTCTCCCCGCCCTCTCTGCACCCTCTCCCCACACTCGCACTCTCCCCGCACTCTCCCCACACTCGCCCGCTCCCCGCCCTCTCCCCGCATTCGCCCTCTCCCCGCCCCCTCCCCGCCCTCATCCCGCCCTCTCCCCGCCCTCTCCCCGCACTCACCCTCTCCCCGCGCTCTCCCCCTCCCTCTCCCTGCACTCACCCTCTCCCCGCCCTCTCCCCGCGCTCTCCCTGCCCTCTCCACACACTCGCCCTCTCCCCGCCCTTTCCCCACACTCACCCTCTCCCCACCCTCTCCCCACACTCGCCTGCTCCCTGTGCGTTCCCCGCGCTCGCCATCTCCCTGCCCTCTCCCCGCCCTCTCCCCACCCTCTCCCTGCCCACTCCCCACACTCACCCTCTCCCTGCACTCTCCCCGTGGTCTACCTTTCCCTGCCCTCTCCCCACACTCGCCCTCTCCCCGCACTCTCCCCACACTCGCCCTCTCCCCGCCCTCTCCCCGCACTCACCCTCTCCCCGCCCTCTCCCCGCAGTCTCCCCGCACTCGCCCTCTCCCCGCACTCTCCCCCCTTCCCTCTCCCCGCACTCACCCTCTCCCCACCCTCTCCCCGTGCTCTCCCTGCCCTCTCCACACGCTCGCCCTCTCCCCGCCCTCTCCCCACACTCACCCTCTCCCCACCCTCTCCACACACTCGCCCTCTCCCCACCCTCTCCCCACACTCAGCCTCTCCCTGCACTCTCCCCGTGGTCGCCCTTTCCCTGCCCACTCCCCGTGCTCGACCTCTCCCCGCCCTCTCCCTGCACTCGCCCTCTCCCCAACCTCTCCCCACACTTGACCTCTCCCCACCCTCTCCCTGCACTCTCCCCACCCTCTCCCCTCCCTCTCACCGCACTCGCCCTCGGCCCATCCTCTCCCCTCCCTCTCACCGCTCTCGCCCTCTCCCCGCCCTCTCCCCACCCTCTCCCTGCACTCACCCCACCCTCTCCCCTCCCTCTCCCTGCACTCGCCCTCTCCCCGCCCTCTCCCTGCACTCGCCCTCTCCCCGCCCTCTGCCCTCCGTCTCCCCTCCCTCTCCCCACCCTCTCCCCGCCCTCTCCCCTCCCTCACCCCGCACTCGCCCTCTCCCCGCCCTCTCCCCACCGACTCCACGCACTCTCCCCGCACTCACCCTCTCCCCACCCTCTCCCTGCCCTCTTCCCGCGCTCTCCCCACACTCGCCCTCTCCCCGCTCTCTCCCTGCCCTCTCCACAGAATCGCCCTCTCCCTGCCCTCTCCCCACGCTCTCCCCGCCCTCACCCTGCCCTCTCCCCGCCCTCTCCCCACCCTCTCCCTGCCCTCTCCCTGCACTTGCCCTCTTCCCGCACTCTCCCTGCACTCACCCGCCCTCACCCTCTCCCTGCGCTCTCCCCGCCCTCACCCTCTCCCCGTGCTCTCCCCACACTCGCCCTCTCCCCGCACTCTCCCCACACTCGCCCTCTCCCCGCACTCTCCCCACACTCACCCTCTCCGTTCCCTCTCCCCACACTCGCCCTCTCCCCGCACTCTCCCCACACTCGCCCTCTCCCCGCACTCTCCCCACACTCGCCCTCTCCCCGCACTCTCCCCACACTTGCCCTCTCCCCGCCCTCTCCCCGCATTCGCCCTCTCCCCGCCCTCTCCCCACCCTCTCCCCGCACTCACCTCTCCCCGCGCTCTCCCCCCCTCCCTCTCCCCGCACCCACCCTCTCCCCGTCCTCTCCCCGTGCTCTACCTGCCCTCGCCACACACTCGCCCTCTCCCCGCCCTTTCCCCACACTCGCCCGCTCCGCGTGCGTTCCCCCGCGCTTGCCATCTCCCTGCCCTCTCCCCGCCCTCTCCCCGCCGTCTCCCTGCCCTCTCCCCACACTCACCCTCTCCCTGCACTCTCCCCGTGGTCGCCCTTTCCCTGCCCTCTCCACACACTCGCCCGCTCCCAGCCCTCTCCCCGCCTTCTACCCTCCCTCGCCCCGCACTCGCCCTCTCCCCGCACACTCCCTGCACTCGCCCTCTCCCTGCCCTCTCCCCACACTTGCCCTCTCCCCGCGCTCTCCCCGCGCTCGCCCTCTCTCAGCACTCTCCCAGTGCTCGCCCTCTCCCTGCCATCTCCCCACACTCGCCCTCTCCCCACACTCTCCCCATGCTCGCCATCTCCCCGCCCTCTCCCCACACTCACCCTCTTCCCGCACTCTCCCCACACTCACCATCTCCCCGCCCTCTCCCCACACTCACCCTCTCCCCGCGCTCTCCCCACACTCGCCCTCTCCCCGCACTCTCCCCGCACTCGCCCTCTCCCCACGCTCTCCCTGCACTTGCCCTCTCCCCGGTCTCTCCCTGCGCTCTCCCCACCCTCACCTGCTCCCTGCGCTCTCCCCGCACCCATCCTCGTCCCGTGCTCTCCCCGCACTCGCCCTCTCCCTGCCCTCTCCCCGCCCTCTCCCCGCACTCTCCCCGCACTTGGCCTCTCGCCGCCCTCTCTCTGCACTTGCCCTCTCCCCGCTCTCTCCCTGTGCTCTCCCTGCCCTCACCCTCTCCCTGCGCTCTCCCCGCACTCATCCTCGCCCCGTGCTCTCCCCGCACTCGCCCTCTCCCTGCCCTCTCCCCGCCCTCTCCCCACCCTCTCCCCAAGCTCGCCCTCTCCCCGCCCTCTCCCCGCCCTCTCCCCGCACTTGCCCTTTCCCCGCCCTCTCCCCGCGCTCTCCGCTCCCTCTCCCCACACTTGCCCTCTCCCTGCCCTCTCCCCACGTACTCCCTGCACTCTCCACTCCCTCTCCCCACATTCACCCTCTCCCCGCCCTCTCTCCGCCCTCTCCCCGCACTCGCCCTTTCCCCGCCCTCTCCCCGCGCTCTCCCCGCCCTCTCCTCACCCTCTCCCCAAGCTCGCCCACTCCCCGCCCTCTCCCCGCCCTCTCCGCTCCCTCTCCCCGCACTCGCCCTCTCCCCGCCCTCGCCCCGCCCTCTCCGCTCCCTCTCCCCACACTTGCCCTCTCCCTGCCCTCTCCCCACATTCTCCCTGCCCTCTCCACTCCCTCTCCCCACATTCACCCTCTCCCCGCCCTCTCCCCGCTCTCTCCTTGCCCTCTCCCCACACTCGCCCTCTCCCCGCCCTCTCCTCACGTTCACCCTCTCCCCGCACTCTCCTGGCACTCTCCCTGCCCTCTCCCCACATTTGCCCTCTCCCTGCCCTCTCCCCACGTTCTCCCCGCCCTCTCCCCACCCTCTCCACGCACTCGCCCTTTCCCCGCCCTCTCCCCGCCCTCTCCGCGCACTCGCCCTTTCCCCGCCCTCTCCCCCGCACTCTCCCCGCCCTCTCCCCACTCTCTCCCCAAGCTCGCCCTCTCCCCGCCCTCTCCCCGACCTCTCCGCTCCCTCTCCCCGCACTCGCCCTCTCCCCGCCCTCTCGCCACCCACTCCGCTCCCTCTCCCCATACTTGATCTCTCTCTGCCCTCTCCCCACATTCTCCCCGCCCTCTCTGCACCCTCTCCCCACACTCGCACTCTCCCCGCACTCTCCCCACACTCGCCCGCTCCCCGCCCTCTCCCCGCATTCGCCCTCTCCCCGCCCCCTCCCCGCCCTCACCCCGCCCTCTCCCCGCCCTCTCCCCGCACTCACCCTCTCCCCGCGCTCTCCCCCTCCCTCTCCCTGCACTCACCCTCTCCCCGCCCTCTCCCCGCGCTCTCCCTGCCCTCTCCACACACTCGCCCTCTCCCCGCCCTTTCCCCGCCCTCACCCTCTCCCCGCCCTCTCCCCGCACTCGCCCTTTCCCCGCCCTCTCCCCGCGCTCTCCCCGCCCTCTCCTCACCCTCTCCCCAAGCTCGCCCACTCCCCGCCCTCTCCCCGCCCTCTCCGCTCCCTCTCCCCGCACTCGCCCTCTCCCCGCCCTCGCCCCGCCCTCTCCGCTCCCTCTCCCCACACTTGCCCTCTCCCTGCCCTCTCCCCACATTCTCCCTGCCCTCTCCGCTCCCTCTCCCCACATTCACCCTCTCCCCGCCCTCTCCCCGCTCTCTCCTTGCCCTCTCCCCACACTCGCCCTCTCCCCGCCCTCTCCTCACGTTCACCCTCTCCCCGCACTCTCCTGGCACTCTCCCTGCCCTCTCCCCACATTTGCCCTCTCCCTGCCCTCTCCCCACGTTCTCCCCGCCCTCTCCCCACCCTCTCCACGCACTCGCCCTTTCCCCGCCCTCTCCCCGCCCTCTCCGCGCACTCGCCCTTTCCCCGCCCTCTCCCCCGCACTCTCCCCGCCCTCTCCCCACTCTCTCCCCAAGCTCGCCCTCTCCCCGCCCTCTCCCCGACCTCTCCGCTCCCTCTCCCCGCACTCGCCCTCTCCCCGCCCTCTCGCCACCCACTCCGCTCCCTCTCCCCATACTTGCCCTCTCTCTGCCCTCTCCCCACATTCTCCCCGCCCTCTCTGCACCCTCTCCCCACACTCGCACTCTCCCCGCACTCTCCCCACACTCGCCCGCTCCCCGCCCTCTCCCCGCATTCGCCCTCTCCCCGCCCCCTCCCCGCCCTCACCCCGCCCTCTCCCCGCCCTCTCCCCGCACTCACCCTCTCCCCGCGCTCTCCCCCTCCCTCTCCCTGCACTCACCCTCTCCCCGCCCTCTCCCCGCGCTCTCCCTGCCCTCTCCACACACTCGCCCTCTCCCCGCCCTTTCCCCACACTCACCCTCTCCCCACCCTCTCCCCACACTCGCCTGCTCCCTGTGCGTTCCCCGCGCTCGCCATCTCCCTGCCCTCTCCCCGCCCTCTCCCCACCCTCTCCCTGCCCACTCCCCACACTCACCCTCTCCCTGCACTCTCCCCGTGGTCTACCTTTCCCTGCCCTCTCCCCACACTCGCCCTCTCCCCGCACTCTCCCCACACTCGCCCTCTCCCCGCCCTCTCCCCGCACTCACCCTCTCCCCGCCCTCTCCCCGCAGTCTCCCCGCACTCGCCCTCTCCCCGCACTCTCCCCCTTCCCTCTCCCCGCACTCACCCTCTCCCCACCCTCTCCCCGTGCTCTCCCTGCCCTCTCCACACGCTCGCCCTCTCCCCGCCCTCTCCCCACACTCACCCTCTCCCCACCCTCTCCACACACTCGCCCTCTCCCCACCCTCTCCCCACACTCACCCTCTCCCTGCACTCTCCCCGTGGTCGCCCTTTCCCTGCCCACTCCCCGCGCTCGACCTCTCCCCGCCCTCTCCCTGCACTCGCCCTCTCCCCAACCTCTCCCCACACTTGACCTCTCCCCACCCTCTCCCTGCACTCTCCCCACCCTCTCCCCTCCCTCTCCCCGCACTCGCCCTCGGCCCATCCTCTCCCCTCCCTCTCACCGCTCTCGCCCTCTCCCCGCCCTCTCCCCACCCTCTCCCTGCACTCACCCCACCCTCTCCCCTCCCTCTCCCTGCACTCGCCCTCTCCCCGCCCTCTCCCTGCACTCGCCCTCTCCCCGCCCTCTGCCCTCCGTCTCCCCTCCCTCTCCCCACCCTCTCCCCGCCCTCTCCCCTCCCTCACCCCGCACTCGCCCTCTCCCCGCCCTCTCCCCACCGACTCCACGCACTCTCCCCGCACTCACCCTCTCCCCACCCTCTCCCTGCCCTCTTCCCGCGCTCTCCCCACACTCGCCCTCTCCCCGCTCTCTCCCTGCCCTCTCCACAGAATCGCCCTCTCCCTGCCCTCTCCCCACGCTCTCCCCGCCCTCACCCTGCCCTCTCCCCGCCCTCTCCCCACCCTCTCCCTGCCCTCTCCCTGCACTTGCCCTCTTCCCGCACTCTCCCTGCACTCACCCGCCCTCACCCTCTCCCTGCGCTCTCCCCGCCCTCACCCTCTCCCCGTGCTCTCCCCACACTCGCCCTCTCCCCGCACTCTCCCCACACTCGCCCTCTCCCCGCACTCTCCCCACACTCACCCTCTCCGTTCCCTCTCCCCACACTCGCCCTCTCCCCGCACTCTCCCCACACTCGCCCTCTCCCCGCACTCTCCCCACACTCGCCCTCTCCCCGCACTCTCCCCACACTTGCCCTCTCCCCGCCCTCTCCCCGCATTCGCCCTCTCCCCGCCCTCTCCCCACCCTCTCCCCGCACTCACCTCTCCCCGCGCTCTCCCCCCCTCCCTCTCCCCGCACCCACCCTCTCCCCGTCCTCTCCCCGTGCTCTACCTGCCCTCGCCACACACTCGCCCTCTCCCCGCCCTTTCCCCACACTCGCCCGCTCCCCGTGCGTTCCCCGCTCTTGCCATCTCCCTGCCCTCTCCCCGCCCTCTCCCCGCCGTCTCCCTGCCCTCTCCCCACACTCACCCTCTCCCTGCACTCTCCCCGTGGTCGCCCTTTCCCTGCCCTCTCCACACACTCGCCCGCTCCCAGCCCTCTCCCCGCCTTCTACCCTCCCTCGCCCCACACCCGCCCTCTCTCCGCACTCTCCCAGCGCTCACCCTCTCACCGCTCTCTCCCCACACTTGCCCTCTCCCCGCGCTCTCCCTGCGCTTGCCCTCTCCCCGCCCTCTCCCCACACTCGCCCTCTCCCCGCCTTCTCCCCATACTCGTCCTCTCTCCGCCCTCTCCCCGCCCTCTACCCACACTCGCCCGCTCCCCGCGCTCTCCCCGAGCACGCCCTCTCCCCGCCCTCTCCCCACACTCGCCCTCTCCCCGCCTTCTCCCCACGCTCACCCTCTCCCCACACTCTCCCCGTGTGCACCCTTTCCCCGCCCTCTCCTCGCACTCGCCCTCTCCTCGCACTCTCCCCACACTCACCCTCTCCCCGCACTCTCCCCGTGGACGCCCTTTCCCCACCCTCTCCCCGCACTCGCCCTCTCCCCGCCCTCTGCCTTCCCTCTCCCCGCGCTCTCCCTGCCCTCTCCACACGCTCGCACTCTCCCCACCCTCTCCCCACCCACTCCCTGCCTTCGCCCCACGCTCGCCCTCTCCCCGCCCTCTCCTCGCCCTCTCCCCGCACTCGCCCTCCACCCGCCCTCTCCGCTCCCTCTCCCCGCACTCGCCCACTCCCCGCCCTCTCCCTGCACTCGCCCTCTCTCCGCCCTCTCCCCTCCGTCTCCCCTCCCTCTTCCCACCCTTTCCCCGCCCTCTCCCCGCCTTCTCTCAGTGCTCGTCCTCTCCCCGCGTTCTCCCCACCCTCTCCCTGCCCTCTCCCCACACTTGCCCTCTCCCCGCGCTCTCCCCGCCCTCTCCCCACCCTCTCCCCGCACTTGCCCTCTCCCCGTCCTCTCCCCGCGCTCGCCCTCTCTCAGCACTCTCCCAGTGCTCGCCCTCTCCCTGCCATCTCCCCACACTCGCCCACTCCCCACACTCTCCCCATGCTCGCCCTCACCCCACCCTCTCCCCACACTCGCCCTCTTCCCGCACTCTCCCCATGCTCACCATCTCCCCGCGCTCTCCCCACACTCGCCCTCTTCCCGCACTCTCCCCACACACACCATCTCCCCGCCCTCTCCCCACACTCACCCTCTCCCCGCGTTCTCCCCACACTCGCCCTCTCCCCGCCCTCTCCCCGCACTCTCCCCGCACTCTCCCCGCACTCGCCCTCTCCCCACGCTCTCCCTGCACTTGCCCTCTCCCCGGTCTCTCCCTGCGCTCTCCCTGCCCTCACCTTCTCCCTGCGCTCTCCCCGCACCCATCCTCGTCCCGTGCTCTCCCCGCACTCGGCCTCTCCCTGCCCTCTCCCTGCCCTCTCCCCGCACTCTCCCCGCACTCGGCCTCTCCCCGCCCTCTCCCTGCACTTGCCCTCTCCCCACTCTCTCCCTGCGCTCTCCCCGCCCTCACCCTCTCCCTGCGCTCTCCCCGCACTCATCCTCGCCCCGTGCTCTCCACGCACTCGCCCTCTCCCTGCCCTCTCCCCGCCCTCTCCCCGCCCTCTCCCCAAGCTCGCCCTCTCCCCGCCCTCTCCCCGCCCTCTCCCCGCACTCGCCCTTTCCCCGCCCTCTCCCCGCGCTCTCCGCTCCCTCTCCCCATACTTGCCCTCTCCCTGCCCTCTCCCCACGTTCCCCCTGCCCTCTCCGCTCCCTCTCCCCACATTCACCTTCTCCCCGCCCTCTCTCCGCCCTCTCCCCGCACTCGCCCTTTCCCCCGACCTCTCCCCGCGCTCTCCCCGCCCTCTCCTCACCCTCTCCCCAAGCTCGCCCACTCCCCACCCTCTCCCCGCCCTCTCCCCGCCCTCTCCCCGCACTCGCCCTCTCCACGCCCTCTCCCCGCCCTCTCCACTCCCGCTCCCCACACTTGCCCTCTCCCTGCCCTCTCCCCACATTCTCCCTGCCCTCTCCGCTCCCTATCCACACATTCACCCTCTCCCCGCCCTCTCCCCGCCCTCTCCTTGCCCTCTCCCCACACTCGCCCTCTCCACGCCCTCTCCCCGCCCTCTCCACTCCCGCTCCCCAAACTTGCCCTCTCCCTGCCCTCTCCCCACATTCTCCCTGCCCTCTCCGCTCCCTATCCACACATTCACCCTCTCCCCGCCCTCTCCCCGCCCTCTCCCCACGTTCACCCTCTCCCCGCACTCTCCGGGCCCTCTCCCTGCCCTCTCCCCACACTTGCCCTCTCCCTGCCCTCTCCCCACGTTCTCCCTGCCCTCTCCCCGCACTCTCCGCGCACTCGCCCTTTCCCCGCCCTCTCACCCGCACTCCCCCCGCCCACTCCCCACTCTCTCCCCAAGCTCGCCCTCTCCCCGCCCTCTCCCCGACCTCTCCGCTCCCTCTCCCCGCACTCGCCCTCTCCCCACCCTCTCCGCTCCCTCTCCCCATACTTGCCCTCTCTCTGCCCTCTCCCCACGTTCTCCCCCGCCCTCTCCGATCCCTCTCCCCACACTCGCCCTCTCCCCACACTCTCCCCACACTCGCCCTCTCCCCGCACTCTCCCCACACTCGCCCGCTCCCCGCCCTCTCCCCGCATTCGCCCTCTCCCCGCCCTCTCCCCGCACTCACCCTCTCCCCGCGCTCTCCCCCCTCCCTCTCCCTGCACTCACCCTCTCCCCGCACTCTCCCCGCACTCTCCCTGCCCTCTCCACACACTCGCCCTTTCCCCGCCCTTTCCCCACACTCACCCTCTCCCCACCCTCTCCACAAACTCGCCTGCTGCCTGTGCGTTCCCCGCGCTCGCCATCTCCCTGCCCTCTCCCCGCCCTCTCCCCACCCTCTCCCTGCCCTCTCCCCACACTCACCCTCTCCCTGCACTCTCCCCGTGGTCTACCTTTCCCTGCCCTCTCCCCACACTCGCCCTCTCCCCGCACTCTCCCCACACTCGCCCTCTCCCCGCTCTCTCCCCGCACTCACCCTCTCCCTGCCCTCTCCCTGCCCTCTCCCCGCACTCTCCCCGCACTCGGCCTCTCCCCGCCCTCTCCCTGCACTTGCCCTCTCCCCACTCTCTCCCTGCGCTCTCCCCGCCCTCACCCTCTCCCTGCCCTCTCCCCGCACTCTCCCCACACTCGCCCTCTCCCCGCCCTCTCCCTGCACTCACCCTCTCCCCGCACTCTCCCCGCACTCGCCCTCTCCCCGCACTCTCCCCCCTTCCCTCTCCCCGCACTCACCCTCTCCCCGCCCTCTCCCCGTGCTCTCCCTGCCCTCTCCACATGCTCGCCCTCTCCCCGCCCTCTCCCCACACTCACCCTCTCCCCACCCTCTCCACACACTCGCCCTCTCCCCACCCTCTCCCCACACTCACCCTCTCCCCACCCTCTCCCCACACTCACCCTTTCCCTGCACTCTCCCAGTTGTCGCCCTTTCCCTGCCCACTCCCCGCGCTCGACCTCTCCCCGCCCTCTCCCTGCACTCGCCCTCTCCCCAACCTCTCCCCGCACTTGACCTCTCCCCACCCTCTCCCTGCACTCACCCCCACCCTCTCCCCTCCCTCTCCCTGCACTCGCCCTCGCCCCATCCTCTCCCCTCCCTCTCCCCGCACTCGCCCTCTCCCCGCACTCTCCCTGCACTCGCCCTCTCCCTGCCCTCTCCCCACACTTGCTCTCTCCCCGCGCTCTCCCCGCGCTCGCCCCTCTCTCAGCACTCTCCCAGTGCTCGCCCTCACCCTGCCATCTCCACACACTCGCCCTCTCCCCACACTCTCCCCATGCTCGCCATCTCCCCGCCCTCTCCCCACACTCACCCTCTTCCAGCACTCTCCCCACACTCACCATCTCCCCGCCCTCTCCCCACACTCGCCCTCTCCCCGCGCTCTCCCCACACTCGCCCTCTCCCCCGCACTCTCCCCGCACTCGCCCTCTCCCCACACTCTCCCTGCACTTGCCCTCTCCCCGGTGTCTCCCTGCGCTCTCCCCACCCTCACCTTCTCCCTGCGCTCTCCCCGCACCCATCCTCGTCCCGTGCTCTCCCCGCACTCGCCCCCCTCCCTGCCCTCTCCCCGCCCTCTCCCCGCACTCTCCCCGCACTCGGCCTCTCCCCGCCCTCTCCCTGCACTTGCCCTCTCCCCGCTCTCTCCCTGCGCTCTCCCCGCCCTCACCCTCTCCCTGCGCTCTCCCCGCTCTCATCCTCGCCCCGTGCTCTCCCTGCACTCGCCCTCTCCCCGCCCTCTCCCCAAGCTCGCCCTCTCCCCCGCCCTCTCCCCGCCCTCTCCCCGCACTTGCCCTTTCCCCGCCCTCTCCCCGCGCTCTCCGCTCCCTCTCCCCACACTTGCCCTCTCCCTGCCCTCTCCCCACGTTCTCCCTGCACTCTCCGCTCCCTCTCCCCACATTCACCCTCTCCCCGCCCTCTCTCCACCCTTTCCCCGCACTCGCCCTTTCCCCGCCCTCTCCCCGTGCTCTCCCCGCCCTCTCCTCACCCTCTCCCCAAGCTCGCCCACTCCCCGCCCTCTCCGCTCCCTCTCCCCGCACTCGCCCTCTCCCCCGCCCTCGCCCCGCCCTCTGCGCTCCCTCTCCCCACACTTGCCCTCTCCCTGCCCTCTCCCCACATTCTCCCTGCCCTCTCCGCTCCCTCTCCCCACATTCTCCCTCTCCCCGCCCTCTCCCCCGCTCTCTCCTTGCCCTCTCCCCCACACTCGCCCTCTCCCCGCCCTCTCCTCACGTTCACCCTCTCCCCGCACTCTCCCGGCACTCTCCCTGCCCTCTCCCCACATTTGCCCTCTCCCTCCCCTCTCCCCACGTTCTCCCCCGCCCTCTCCCCGCCCTCTCCGCGCACTCGCCCTTTCCCCGCCCTCTCCCCGACCTCTCCGCGCACTCGCCCTTTCCCCGCCCTCTCCCCCGCACTCTCCCCGCCCTCTCCCCACTCTCTCCCCAAGCTCGCCCTCTCCCCCGCCCTCTCCCCGACCTCTCCGCTCCCCTCTCCCCGCACTCGCCCTCTCCCCGCCCTCTCCCCGCCCTCTCCGCTCCCTCTCCCCATACTTGCCCTCTCTCTGCCCTCTCCCCACATTCTCCCCGCCCTCTCCGCACCCTCTCCCCACACTCGCACTCTCCCCGCACTCTCCCCACACTCGCCCCGCTCCCCGCCCTCTCCCCGCCCTCTCCCCACACTCACCCTCTCCCCGCGCTCTCCCCCCTCCCTCTCCCTGCACTCACCCTCTCCCCGCCCTCTCCCCGCGCTCTCCCTGCCCTCTCCACACACTCACCCTCTCCCCACCCTCTCCCCACACTCGCCTGCTCCCTGTGCGTTCTCCGCGCTCGCCATCTCCCTACCCTCTCCCCGCCCTCTCCCCACCCTCTCCCTGCCCTCTCCCCACACTCAGCCTCTCCCTGCACTCTCCCCGTGGTCTACCTTTCCCTGCCCACTCCCCGCGCTCGACCTCTCCCCGCCCTCTCCCTGCACTCGCCCTCTCCCCAACCTCTCCCCACACTTGACCTCTCCCCACCCTCTCCCTGCACTCTCCCCACCCTCTCCCCTCCCTCTCCCCGCACTCGCCCTCGCCCCATCCTCTCCCCTCCCTCTCACCGCTCTCGCCCTCTCCGCGCCCTCTCCCCACCCTCTCCCTGCACTCACCCCACCCTCTCCCCTCCCTCTCCCTGCACTCGCCCTCTCCCCGCCCTCTCCCTGCACTCGCCCTCTCCCCGCCCTCTGCCCTCCGTCTCCCCTCCCTCTCCCCACCCTCTCCCCGCCCTCTCCCCTCCCTCACCCCGCACTCGCCCTCCTCCCCGCTCTCTCCCTGCCCTCCTCCACAGAATCGCCCTCTCCCTGCCCTCTCCCCACGCTCTCCCCGCCCTCACCCTGCCCCTCTCCCCGCCCTCTCCCCACCCTCTCCCCGCCCTCTCCCTGCACTTGCCCTCTTCCCGCACTCTCCCTGCGCTCACCCGCCCTCACCCTCTCCCTGCGCTCTCCCCGCACTCATCCTCTCCCCGTGCTCTCCCCGCACTCGCCCTCTCCCTGCCCTCTGCCTTCCCTCTCCCCGCGCTCTCCCTGCCCTCTCCACACGCTCACACTCTCCCCCGCCCTCTCCCCACCCACTCCCTGCCTTCGCCCCGCGCTCGCCCTCTCCCCCGCCCTCTCCTCGCCCTCCCTCCCGCACTCGCCCTCCACCCGCCCTCTCCCCTCCCTCTCCCCGCACTCGCCCACTCCCCGCATTCTTCCCGCCCTCTCCCATCCCTCTCCCTGCACTCGCCCTCTCCCCGCCCTCTCCCCTCCGTCTCCCCTCCCTCTCCCCACCCTTTCCCCGCCCTCTCCCCGCCTTCTCTCAGCGCTCGTCCTCTCCCTGCGTTCTCCCCACCCTCTCCCTGCCCTCTCCCCACACTTGCCCTCTCCCCGTGCTCGCCCTCTCCCTGCCATCTCCCCACACTCGCCCTCTCCCCACACTCTCCCCATGCTCGCCATCTCCCTGCCCTCTCCCCACACTCGCCCTCTTCCCGCACTCTCCCCACACTCACCATCTCCCCGCCCTCTCCCCACACTCGCCCCCCTCACCGCGCTCTCCCCCACACTCGCCCTCTCCCCCGCCCTCTCCCCACACTCTCCCCGCACTCGCCCTCTCCCCATGCTCTCCCTGCACTTGCCCTCTCCCCGGTCTCTCCCTGCGCTCTCCCCGCACTCACCTTCTCCCTGCGCTCTCCCCCGCACCCATCCTCGCCCCGTGCTCTCCCCGCACTCGCCCTCTCCCTGCCCTCTCCCCGCCCTCTCCCCGCACTCTCCCCCGCACTCGGCCTCTCCCCGCCCTCTCCCTGCAATTGCCCTCTCCCCGCTCTCTCCCTGCGCTCTCCCCGCACTCATCCTCGCCCCGTGCTCTCCCAGCACTCGCCCTCTCCCTGCCCTCTCCCCGCCCTCTCCCCCGCCCTCTCCCCGCGCACGCCCTCTCCCCACCCTCTCACCGCCCTCTCCCCGCACTCGCCCTTTCCCCCGCACTCTCCCCGCACTCGCCCTCTCCCCGCACTCTCCCCCCCTTCCCTCTCCCCGCACTCACCCTCTCCCCGCCCTCTCCCCGTGCTCTCCCTGCCCTCTCCACACGCTCGCCCCTCTCCCCGCCCTCTCCCCACACTCACCCTCTCCCCACCCTCTCCACACACTCGCCCTCTCCCCACCCTCTCCCCACACTCACCCTCTCCCCACCCTCTCCCCACACTCACCCTTTCCCTGCACTCTCCCAGTTGTCGCCCTTTCCCTGCCCACTCCCCGCGCTCGACCTCTCCCCGCCCTCTCCCTGCACTCGCCCTCTCCCCAACCTCTCCCCGCACTTGACCTCTCCCCACCCTCTCCCTGCACTCACCCCACCCTCTCCCCTCCCTCTCCCCGCACTCGCCCTCGCCCCATCCTCTCCCCTCCCTCTCCCCGCACTCGCCCTCTCCCCGCACTCTCCCTGCACTCGTCCTCTCCCTGCCCTCTCCCCACACTTGCTCTCTCCCCGCGCTCTCCCCCGCGCTCGCCCTCTCTCAGCACTCTCCCAGTGCTCGCCCTCTCCCTGCCATCTCCACACACTCGCCCTCTCCCCACACTCTCCCCATGCTCGCCATCTCCCCGCCCTCTCCCCACACTCACCCCTCTTCCCGCACTCTCCCCACACTCACCATCTCCCCGCCCTCTCCCCACACTCGCCCTCTCCCCGCGCTCTCCCCACACTCGCCCCTCTCCCCGCACTCTCCCCGCACTCGCCCTCTCCCCACGCTCTCCCTGCACTTGCCCTCTCCCCGGTGTCTCCCTGCGCTCTCCCCACCCTCACCTTCTCCCTGCGCTCTCCCCGCACCCATCCTCGTCCCGTGCTCTCCCCGCACTCGCCCCCTCCCTGCCCTCTCCCCGCCCTCTCCCCGCACTCTCCCCCGCACTCGGCCTCTCCCCGCCCTCTCCCTGCACTTGCCCTCTCCCCGCTCTCTCCCTGCGCTCTCCCCGCCCTCACCCTCTCCCTGCGCTCTCCCCCGCACTCATCCTCGCCCCGTGCTCTCCCCGCACTCGCCCTCTCCCTGCCCTCTCCCCGCCCTCTCCCCGCCCTCTCCCCAAGCTCGCCCTCTCCCCGCCCTCTCCCCGCCCTCTTCCCGCACTTGCCCTTTCCCCGCCCTCTCCCCCGCGCTCTCCGCTCCCTCTCCCCACACTTGCCCTCTCCCTGCCCTCTCCCCACGTTCTCCCTGCACTCTCCGCTCCCTCTCCCCACATTCACCCTCTCCCCGCCCTCTCTCCGCCCCTCTCCCCGCACTCGCCCTTTCCCCCGCCCTCTCCCCGTGCTCTCCCCGCCCTCTCCTCACCCTCTCCCCAAGTTCGCCCACTCCCCGCCCTCTCCGCTCCCCTCTCCCCCGCACTCGCCCTCTCCCCGCCCTCGCCCCGCCCTCTGCGCTCCCTCTCCCCACACTTGCCCTCTACCTGCCCTCTCCCCACATTCTCCCTGCCCTCTCCGCTCCCTCTCCCCACATTCACCCTCTCCCCGCCCTCTCCCCGCTCTCTCCTTGCCCTCTCCCCACACTCGCCCTCTCCCCGCCCTCTCCTCACGTTCACCCTCTCCCCGCACTCTCCCGGCACTCTCCCTGCCCTCTCCCCACATTTGCCCTCTCCCTCCCCTCTCCCCACGTTCTCCCCGCCCTCTCCCCGCCCTCTCCGCGCACTCGCCCTTTCCCCGCCCTCTCCCCGACCTCTCCGCGCACTCGCCCTTTCCCCGCCCTCTCCCCCGCACTCTCCCCGCCCTCTCCCCACTCTCTCCCCAAGCTCGCCCTCTCCCCGCCCTCTCCCCGACCTCTCCGCTCCCTCTCCCCGCACTCGCCCTCTCCCCGCCCTCTCCCCGCCCTCTCCGCTCCCTCTCCCCATACTTGCCCTCTCTCTGCCCTCTCCCCACATTCTCCCCGCCCTCTCCGCACCCTCTCCCCACACTCGCACTCTCCCCGCACTCTCCCCACACTCGCCCGCTCCCCCGCCCTCTCCCCGCATTCGCCCTCTCCCCGCCCCCTCCCCGCCCTCTCACCGCCCTCTCCCCGCCCTCTCCCCGCACTCACCCTCTCCCCGCGCTCTCCCCCCTCCCTCTCCCTGCACTCACCCTCTCCCCGCCCTCTCCCCGCGCTCTCCCTGCCCTCTCCACACACTCACCCTCTCCCCACCCTCTCCCCACACTCGCCTGCTCCCTGTGCGTTCTCCGCGCTCGCCATCTCCCTGCCCTCTCCCCGCCCTCTCCCCACCCTCTCCCTGCCCTCTCCCCCACACTCAGCCTCTCCCTGCACTCTCCCCGTGGTCTACCTTTCCCTGCCCACTCCCCGCGCTCGACCTCTCCCCACCCTCTCCCTGCACTCGCCCTCTTCCCAACCTCTCCCCACACTTGACCTCTCCCCACCCTCTCCCTGCACTCTCCCCACCCTCTCCCCTCCCTCTCCCCGCACTCGCCCTCGCCCCATCCTCTCCCCTCCCTCTCACCGCTCTCGCCCTCTCCCCGCCCTCTCCCCACCCTCTCCCTGCACTCACCCCACCCTCTCCCCTCCCTCTCCCTGCACTCGCCCTCTCCCCGCCCTCTCCCTGCACTCGCCCTCTCCCCGCCCTCTGCCCTCCGTCTCCCCTCCCTCTCCCCACCCTCTCCCCGCCCTCTCCCCTCCCTCACCCCGCACTCGCCCTCATCCCCCGCTCTCTCCCTGCCCTCTCCACAGAATCGCCCTCTCCCTGCCCTCTCCCCATGCTCTCCCCGCTCTCACCCTGCCCTCTCCCCGCCCTCTCCCCACCCTCTCCTCGCACTCTCCCTGAACTTGCCCTCTTCCCGCACTCTTCCTGCGCTCACCCGCCCTCACCCTCTCCCTGCGCTCTCCCCGCACTCATCCTCTCCCCGTGCTCTCCCCGCACTCGCCCTCTCCCTGCCCTCTGCCTTCCCTCTCCCCGCGCTCTCCCTGCCCTCTCCACACGCTCACACTCTCCCCGCCCTCTCCCCACCCACTCCCTGCCTTCGCCCCGCGCTCACCCTCTCCCCGCCCTCTCCTCGCCCTCTCCCGCACTCGCCCTCCACCCGCCCTCTCCCCTCCCTCTCCCCGCACTCGCCCACTCCCCGCACTCTTCCCGCCCTCTCCCATCCCTCTCCCTGCACTCGCCCTCTCCCCGCCCTCTCCCCTCCGTCTCCCCTCCCTCTCCCCACCCTTTCCCCGCCCTCTCCCGCCTTCTCTCAGCGCTCGTCCTCTCCCTGCGTTCTCCCCACCCTCTCCCTGCCCTCCTCCCCACACTTGCCCTCTCCCCGTGCTCGCCCCTCTCCCTGCCATCTCCCCACACTCGCCCTCTCCCCACACTCTCCCCATGCTCGCCATCTCCCTGCCCTCCTCCCCACACTCGCCCTCTTCCCGCACTCTCCCCACACTCACCATCTCCCCGCCCTCTCCCCCACACTCGCCCCCCCTCACCGCGCTCTCCCCACACTCGCCCTCTCCCCGCCCTCTCCCCGCACTCTCCCCGCACTCGCCCTCCTCCCCATGCTCTCCCTGCACTTGCCCTCTCCCCGGTCTCTCCCTGTGCTCTCCCCGCACTCACCTTCTCCCTGCGCTCTCCCGCACCCATCCTCGCCCTGTGCTCTCCCCGCACTCGCCCTCTCCCTGCCCTCTCCCCGCCCTCTCCCCGCACTCTCCCCGCACTCGGCCTCTCCCCGCCCTCTCCCTGCAATTGCCCTCTCCCCGCTCTCCTCCCTGCGCTCTCCCCGCACTCATCCTCGCCCCGTGCTCTCCCCCGCACTCGCCCTCTCCCTGCCCTCTCCCCGCCCTCTCCCCGCCCTCTCCCCGCGCCACGCCCTCTCCCCACCCTTCTCACCGCCCTCTCCCCGCACTCGCCCTTTCCCCGCACTCTCCCCGCACTCGCCCTCTCCCCGCACTCTCCCCCCTTCCCTCTCCCGCACTCACCCTCTCCCCGCCCTCTCCCCGCACTCGCCCTCTCCCCATGCTCTCCCTGCACTTGCCCTCTCCCCGGTCTCTCCCTGCGCTCTCCCCCGCACTCACCTTCTCCCTGCGCTCTCCCCCGCACCCATCCTCGCCCCGTGCTCTCCCCGCACTCGCCCTCTCCCTGCCCTCTCCCCGCCCTCTCCCCGCACTCTCCCCGCACTCGCCTCTCCCCGCCCTCTCCCTGCACTTGCCCTCTCCCCGCTCTCTCCCTGCGCTCTCCCCGCCCTCACCCTCTCCCTGCGCTCTCCCCGCACTCATCCTCGCCCCGTGCTCTCCCCCGCACTCGCCCTCCCTCCCCTGCCCCTCCTCCCCCGCCCTCTCCCCGCCCCTCTCCCCAAGCTCGCCCTCTCCCCGCCCTCTCCCCGCCCTCTTCCCGCACTTGCCCTTTCCCCGCCCTCTCCCCGCGCTCTCCGCTCCCTCTCCCCACACTTGCCCTCTCCCTGCCCTCTCCCCACGTTCTCCCTGCACTCTCCGCTCCCTCTCCCCACATTCACCCTCTCCCCGCCCTCTCTCCGCCCTCTCCCCGCACTCGCCCTTTCCCCGCCCCTCTCCCCGTGCTCTCCCCGCCCTCTCCTCACCCTCTCCCCAAGCTCGCCCACTCCCCGCCCCTCTCCGCTCCCTCTCCCCGCACTCGCCCTCTCCCCGCCCTCCGCCCCGCCCTCTCTCCGCTCCCTCTCCCCACACTTGCCCTCTACCTGCCCTCTCCCCACATTCTCCCTGCCCTCTCCGCTCCCTCTCCCCACATTCACCCTCTCCCCGCCCTCTCCCCGCTCTCTCCTTGCCCTCTCCCCACACTCGCCCTCTCCCCGCCCCTCTCCTCACGTTCACCCTCTCCCCGCACTCTCCCGGCACTCTCCCTGCCCTCTCCCCACATTTGCCCTCTCCCTCCCCTCTCCCCACGTTCTCCCCGCCCTCTCCCCGCCCTCTCCGCGCACTCGCCCTTTCCCCGCCCTCTCCCCGACCTCTCCGCGCACTCGCCCCTTTCCCCGCCCTCTCCCCCGCACTCTCCCCGCCCTCTCCCCACTCTCTCCCCAAGCTCGCCCTCTCCCCGCCCTCTCCCCGACCTCTCCGCTCCCTCTCCCCGCACTCGCCCTCTCCCCGCCCTCTCCCCGCCCTCTCCGCTCCCTCTCCCCATACTTGCCCTCTCTCTGCCCTCTCCCCACATTCTCCCCGCCCCTCTCCGCACCCTCTCCCCACACTCGCACTCTCCCCGCACTCTCCCCACACTCGCCCCGCTCCCCGCCCTCTCCCCGCATTCGCCCTCTCCCCGCCCCCTCCCCGCCCTCTCACCGCCCTCTCCCCGCCCTCTCCCCGCACTCACCCTCTCCCCGCGCTCTCCCCCTCCCTCTCCCTGCACTCACCCTCTCCCGCCCTCTCCCCGCGCTCTCCCTGCCCTCTCCACACACTCACCCTCTCCCCACCCTCTCCCCACACTCGCCTGCTCCCTGTGCGTTCTCCGCGCTCGCCATCTCCCTGCCCTCTCCCCGCCCTCTCCCCACCCTCTCCCTGCCCTCTCCCCACACTCAGCCTCTCCCTGCACTCTCCCCGTGGTCTACCTTTCCCTGCCCACTCCCCGCGCTCGACCTCTCCCCACCCTCTCCCTGCACTCGCCCTCTTCCCAACCTCTCCCCACACTTGACCTCTCCCCACCCTCTCCCTGCACTCTCCCCACCCTCTCCCCTCCCTCTCCCCGCACTCGCCCTCCGCCCCATCCTCTCCCCTCCCTCTCACCGCTCTCGCCCTCTCCCCGCCCTCTCCCCACCCTCTCCCTGCACTCACCCCACCCTCTCCCCTCCCTCTCCCTGCACTCGCCCTCTCCCCGCCCTCTCCCTGCACTCGCCCTCTCCCCGCCCTCTGCCCTCCGTCTCCCCTCCCTCTCCCCACCCTCTCCCCGCCCTCTCCCCTCCCTCACCCCGCACTCGCCCCTCTCCCCGCTCTCTCCCTGCCCTCTCCACAGAATCGCCCTCTCCCTGCCCTCTCCCCATGCTCTCCCCGCTCTCACCCTGCCCTCTCCCCGCCCTCTCCCCACCCTCTCCTCGCACTCTCCCTGAACTTGCCCTCTTCCCGCACTCTCCCTGCGCTCACCCGCCCTCACCCTCTCCCTGCGCTCTCCCCGCACTCATCCTCTCCCCGTGCTCTCCCCGCACTCGCCCTCTCCCTGCCCTCTGCCTTCCCTCTCCCCGCGCTCTCCCTGCCCTCTCCACACGCTCACACTCTCCCCGCCCTCTCCCCACCCACTCCCTGCCTTCGCCCCGCGCTCACCCTCTCCCCGCCCTCTCCTCGCCCTCTCCCGCACTCGCCCTCCACCCGCCCTCTCCCCTCCCTCTCCCCGCACTCGCCCACTCCCCCGCACTCTTCCCGCCCCTCTCCCATCCCTCTCCCTGCACTCGCCCTCTCCCCGCCCTCTCCCCTCCGTCTCCCCTCCCTCTCCCCACCCTTTCCCCCGCCCCTCTCCCCCGCCTTCTCTCAGCGCTCGTCCTCTCCCTGCGTTCTCCCCCACCCTCTCCCTGCCCTCTCCCCACACTTGCCCTCTCCCCGTGCTCGCCCTCTCCCTGCCATCTCCCCACACTCGCCCTCTCCCCACACTCTCCCCATGCTCGCCATCTCCCTGCCCTCTCCCCACACTCGCCCTCTTCCCGCACTCTCCCCACACTCACCATCTCCCCGCCCTCTCCCCACACTCGCCCCCTCACCGCGCTCTCCCCCACACTCGCCCTCTCCCCCGCCCTCTCCCCGCACTCTCCCCGCACTCGCCCTCTCCCCATGCTCTCCCTGCACTTGCCCTCTCCCCGGTCTCTCCCTGTGCTCTCCCCGCACTCACCTTCTCCCTGCGCTCTCCCCCGCACCCATCCTCGCCCTGTGCTCTCCCCCGCACTCGCCCTCTCCCTGCCCTCTCCCCGCCCTCTCCCCGCACTCTCCCCGCACTCGGCCTCTCCCCGCCCTCTCCCTGCAATTGCCCTCTCCCCGCTCTCTCCCCTGCGCTCTCCCCCGCACTCATCCTCGCCCCGTGCTCTCCCCCGCACTCGCCCTCTCCCCTGCCCTCTCCCCGCCCTCTCCCCGCCCTCTCCCCGCGCACGCCCTCTCCCCACCCTCTCACCGCCCTCTCCCCCCGCACTCGCCCTTTCCCCGCACTCTCCCCGCACTCGCCCTCTCCCCGCACTCTCCCCCCTTCCCTCTCCCCGCACTCACCCTCTCCCCGCCCTCTCCCCGCACTCGCCCTCTCCCCATGCTCTCCCTGCACTTGCCCTCTCCCCGGTCTCTCCCTGCGCTCTCCCCGCACTCACCTTCTCCCTGCGCTCTCCCCGCACCCATCCTCGCCCCGTGCTCTCCCCGCACTCGCCCTCTCCCTGCCCTCTCCCCCGCCCTCTCCCCGCACTCTCCCCCGCACTCGGCCTCTCCCCGCCCTCTCCCTGCAATTGCCCTCTCCCCGCTCTCTCCCTGCGCTCTCCCTGCACTCATCCTCGCCCCGTGCTCTCCCCGCACTCGCCCT
>JANJGN010004351.1:20000-34156 GCA_026770705.1 Isurus oxyrinchus | reverse complement strand
TCAATCTCCCTCCCTCCCTAAACCTCCCTCCCCCCCCAAACCTACCTGCCTCTGTCCCTGATCCTCCGTATCCCTCTCCCCCGTCCCTCTGATCCCCCCCACTGCCCCTTTGACCTCCCCACCATCCTTCTGACCCCATCCCTCTGAACCCCCCCCCCCCCCTCCTCTCTCTCCTACATTCAGACCCTCGTTAATCCGACCTCTGTGACCGAGCTTTTGCTCCCCTGTCCCTAATATCTCCGTATGTGGCTCAGGGTCAGAGTCTGTCTGATTGACCTTCCTGTGAAGGGTCTTTGGAAGTTGATGTTGACTCACTCAGCCTATATTGGTGGCTACAGGCTTATTCACAGAGAGATGATTTCAAGTTTGAGAGAGCTGGTGTGACAGGAGGTGCATTAATTCAGACAGGAAAAGTGCACTCAGCAACATTGCGGCGATTGGTGGGGGAGAGGAGTGAGGGGAGTACTCCTAATCGGAACTTTCTCTTACCTTTAACAGCTCTCCCTGTGTTTGATTGTAGTGACTATCTGTTCAAGTTGCTGCTGATTGGAGATTCCGGGGTTGGGAAATCTTGTCTGCTCCTTCGATTTGCTGTAAGTACAGATTCCTCATCATGTTCATTTTGTTCAGAGGGTCACTGTCCCAAGACAGGTACAGCACGGGGTTAGATACAGAGTAAAGCTCCCACTACACTGTCCCCATCAAACACTCCCAGGACAGGTATAGCACGGGATTAGATACAGAGTAAAGCTCCCACTACACCGTCCCCATCAAACACTCCCAGGGCAGCTACAGCACAGGTTTAGATACAGAGTAAAGCTCCCTCTACACTGTCCCCATCAAACACTCCCAGGGTAGCTACAGCACAGGTTTAGATACAGAGTAAAGCTCCCTCTACACCGTCCCCATCAAACACTCCCAGGACAGGTACAGCATGGGGTTAGATACAGAGTAAAGCTCCCTCTACACCGTCCCCATCAAACACTCCCAGGACAGGTACAGCACGGGGTTAGATACAGAGTAAAGCTCCCTCTACACCGTCCCCATCAAACACTCCCAGGACAGGCACAGCACGGGGTTAGATACAGAGTAAAGCTCCCTCTACACCGTCCCCATCAAACACTCCCAGGACAGGTACAGCGCGGGGTTAGATACAGAGTAAAGCTCCCTCTGCACTGTCCCCATCAAACACTCCTAGGACAGGTACAGCATGGGGTTAGATACAGAGTAAAGCTCCCTCTACACTGTCCCCATCAAACATTCCCAGGACAGGTACAGCACGGGGTTAGATACAGAGTAAAGCTCTCTCTACACCATCCCCATCAAACACTCCCAGGACAGGTACAGCACGGGGTTAGATACAGTGTAAAGCTCCCTCTACACCGTCCCCATCAAACACTCCCAGGACAGGTACAGCACGGGGTTAGATACAGAGTAAAGCTCCCTCTACACTGTCCCCATTAAACACACCCAGGACAGGTACAGCATGGGGTTAGATACAGAGTAAAGCTCCCTCTACACCGTCCCCATCAAACACTCCCAGGACAGGTACAGCACAGGGTTAGATACAGAGTAAAGCTCCCTCTACACTGTCCCCATTAAACACTCCCAGGACAGGTACAGCACAGGGTTAGATACAGAGTAAAGCTCCCTCTACACTGTCCCCACCAAACACTCCCAGGACAGGTACAGCACGGGGTTAGATACAGAGTAAAGCTCCCTCTACACTGTCCCCATCAAACACTCCCAGGACAGGTACAGCATGGGACTTGATCACCCCCAAATGTGCCCCCACGGTGATGTGTGTGTGTGCGTGCGTGCGTGCGTGCGTGTGCGCGTGTGTGTGTGTTTGTTTGTGAATGTTTCACTGTGCCCGGGGCTGCTGTGTGTGTTTGAGAGTTTCTGAGTGTTTCACTGTGCCCGGGGCTGCAGTGTGTGTGTGTTTGAGAGTTTGTGAGTGTTTCACTGTGCCCGGGGTTGCAGTGTGTGTTTGTGTGTGTGTGTTTGAGAGTTTGTGAGTGTTTCACTGTGCCCGGGGTTGCAGTGTGTGTTTGTGTTTGTTTCAATGTGCCCAGGGCTGCAGTGTGTGTTTGTGTTTGTTTGTGTGTGTGTGTTTGAGAGTTTGTGAGTGTTTCACTATGCCCAGGGTTGCTGTGTGTGTGTGTGTGTGTGTGTGTGTGTGTGTGTGTTTGAGAGTTTGTGAGTGTTTCACTGTGCCCGGGGCTGCAGTGTGTGTTTGTGTTTGTTTGTGTGTGTGTGTTTGAGAGTTTGTGAGTGTTTCACTGTGCCCGGGGTTGCAGTGTGTGTTTGTGTGTGTGTGTGTTTGAGAGTTTGAGAGTGTTTCACTGTGCCCGGGGCTGCAGTGTGTGTTTGTGTGTGTGTGTGTTTGAGAGTTTGAGAGTGTTTCACTGTGCCCAGGACTGCAGTGTGTGTTTGTGTGTGTGTGTGTTTGAGAGTTTGAGAGTGTTTCACTGTGCCCAGGGTTGCAGTGTGTGTGTGTGTTTGTTTGTGTGTGTGTGTTTGAGAGTTTGAGAGTGTTTCACTGTGCCCGAGGAATATTCACTCAATATTCCTTTGTGTTCCAGGATGACACATACACAGAAAGTTATATCAGTACCATAGGAGTCGACTTCAAGATCAGAACTATTGAACTAGATGGCAAAACCATCAAACTACAGATTGTGAGTATGGCACCTTGTTCTGGGCTACTTGAAGCTTTGTTGCAGCTGTTTGGAGTGGGTGTGGGTTGGAAGGATGATCCAGGAAGCATCTGATCAATGACAAGGCCACATTGGGCCCTGAGCTGCTTGCTGATTAATTGACCTCGCTCCCTCCTCTCCCACTCCTCATTCCTTTCACCTCGCAAATTCTGTGTGATTGACAGGCCCCTGGAGGAGGCGGAGCTTTTTGTATGATTGACAAGCTCTGCGAAGAGGCAGGGCTATCTGGGAGATTGACAGGCCCTGGGAGGAGGCGGAACAATCTGGGTGATTGAACGGTCCTGGGAGGAGGCGAGCTATCTGAGTAATTGACAACCATGGGAGGAGGTGGGACTATCTGGGTTAAAAGCAAAAAACTGCGGATGCTGGAAATCCAAAACAAAAACAGAATGACCTGGAAAAACTCAGCAGGTCTGGCAGCATCGGCGGAGAAGAAAAGAGTTGACGTTTCAAGTCCTCATGACCCTTCAGCAGAACTCCCTGTGATTGACAGGCCCTGGGAGGAGGTGGGGCTCCGTGTGATTGACAGGGCCTGGGAGGAGGTGTGTCTATCTGGGTGATTGACAGGCCCTGGGAGGAGGTGGGGCTCCATGTGATTGACAGGGCCTGGGAGGAGCTGTGTCTATCTGGGTGATTGACAGGCCCTGGGAGGAGGCGTGTCTATCTGGGTGATTGACAGGCCTTGGGAGGAGGTGGGGCTATCTGGGTAATTGGCAGGCCCTGGGAGGAGGCGTATCTACCTGGGTGATTGACAGGCTCTGGGATGACTTGGCTCCCTGGGTGATTAACAGGCCCTGGGAGGAGGTGGGGCTATCTGGGTGATTGACAGGCCCTGGAAGGAGGTGGGGCTCCTGTGTGATTGACAGGCCCTAGGAGGAGACGATGCTATGTGTGTTTGACAGGCCCTGGGAGGAGGTAGGGCTTCCTGTGTGATTGACATGCCCTGGGAGGAGTCGTGGCTATCTGCGTGATTGACAGGCTGTGGAAGGAGGTGGGGCTGTCTGGGTGATTGACAGGCCCTGGGAGGAGTCGTGGCTATCTGCGTGATTGACAGGCTGTGGAAGGAGGTAGGGCTGTCTGGGTGATTGACAGGCCCTGGGAGGAGTCGTGGCTATCTGGGTGATTGACAGGCTGTGGAAAGAGGTGGGGGGCTATCTGGGTGATTGACAGGCTGTGGAAGGAGGCGGGGCTATCAGGGTGATTGACAGGCTCTGGGAGGAGTCGTGGCTATCTGGGTGATTGACAGGCTGTGGAAGGAGGTGGGGCTGTCTGGGTGATTGACAGGCTCTGGGAGGAGTTGTGGCTATCTGGGTGATTGACAGTCCCTGGGAGGAGGCGGGGCAGCCTGGGTGATTGAAAGACCCTGGGAGGAGGTTGGGCTCCCTGCGTGATTGACAGGTCCTGGGAGGGGTCATGTTGATGTGGGTGATTGACAGGCTGTGGAAGGAGGCAGGGTTGTCTGGGTGATTGACAGGCTCTGGGTGGAGGTGGGCTGTCTGGGTGATTGACAGGCCCTGGTAGGAGGTGGGGCTCCCTGTGTGATTGACAGGTCCTGGGAGGGGTCATGTCTATTTGGGTGATTGACAGGCCCTGGGAAGAGGCGGGACTATCTGGGAGATTGACAGGCCCTGGGAGGAGTCGTGTATCTGTGTGATTGACAGGCCCCGGCGTGTCTATCTGGGTGATTGACAGACCCTGGGAGGAGTCGTATCTGTGTGATTGACAGACCCTGGCATGTCTATCTGGGTGATTGACAGACCCTGGGAGGAGGTGGGGCTCCCTGTGTGATTGACAGGCCCTGGGAGGAACTGGCCCTCCCTGTGATTGACAGGTCCTGGGAGGAGGTGGGGCTATCTGGGTGATTGACACGCCCTGGGAAGAGTTGTCTATCTGGGTGATTGATAAGCCCTGGGAAGAGCCTTGTCTATCTGGGTGATTGACACGCCCTGGGAGGAGTCTTGTCTATCTGGGTGATTGACACGCCCTGGGAGGAGTCTTGTCTATCTGGGTGATTGACTGTCCCTGGGAGGAGGTGGGGCAACCTGGGTGATTGACAGGCCCTGGGAGGAGGCGGGGCTGTCTGGGTGATTGATGGGCCCTGGGAAGGGGCAGGGGTTATCTGCGTGATTGACAGGCCCTGGGAGGAGGTGGGGTTATCTGCATGATTGACAGGCCCTTGGAGGAGGCGGGGCTGTCTGGGTGATTGATGGGCCCTGGGAGGAGTCTTGTCTATCTGGGTGATTGACTGTCCCTGGGAGGAGGCAGGGCTGTCTGGGTGATTGACAGGCCCTGGGAGGAGGCAGGGGTTATCTGCATGATTGACAGGCTCTGGGAGGAGGCGGAGTTATCTGCATGATTGACAGGCCCTGGGAGGAGGCGGGGATATCAGTGTGATTGACAGGCCCTGGGAGGAGGCGGGGTTATC
The DNA here is from genome assembly GCA_026770705.1 of Isurus oxyrinchus. Lineage (NCBI taxonomy): Eukaryota > Metazoa > Chordata > Chondrichthyes > Lamniformes > Lamnidae > Isurus > Isurus oxyrinchus. The sequence goes on along the minus strand of JANJGN010004351.1, from coordinate 29,011 downwards.
TGCATGATTGACAGTGCCTGGCCTGACCATGTCAGTGCTATCTCACTGTACCATTTAGTGTTGGTAACCTGGGCTCCATTGGTGCTTTCCCCTCACAAGCTCGAGGACATTGAGTCCATTGATATTTCCTGCTGCCTGCTGCTTAGACTTGGTCACTGATAGGAGTGGAGCATCTCCTGTTGTTAATGTCAGTGCCACACAGCTTGATATACAAACCTAATTTGTAGCTATCCTGTGATCTGCTGTCTATTCCTCTAACTGACCTGTTCTTTTTGTTAGTGGGACACAGCAGGACAGGAGCGGTTTCGAACCATCACTTCAAGTTACTACAGGGGAGCTCATGGCATTATCGTTGTTTATGACGTCACAGACCAGGTGAAAGAAATGGAGAAGCTTCAAACTCCATCGATCCCGTCCCTCCAATCCCCCAACTCTCCATCCATCCCATCCCACTAATCCCCTAACTCTCCATCCATCCCATCCCACTAATCCCCTAACTCTCCATCCATCCCATCCCTCCAATCCCCCAACTCTCCATCCATCCCATCCCACTATTCCCCTAACTCTCCAACCATCCCATCCCTCCAATCCCCTGACTCTCCATCCATCCCATCCCTCCAATCTCCTAACTCTCCATCCATCCCATCCCACTAATCCCCTAACTCTCCATCCATCCCATCCCTCCAATCCCCTAACTCTCCATCCATCCCATCCCTCCAATCCCCTAACTCTCCATCAATCCCATCCCTCCAATCCCCTAACTCTCCATCCATCCCATCCCTCCAATCCCCCAACTCTCCATCCATCCCATCCCACTAATCCCCTAACTTTCCATCCATCCCATCCCTCCAATCCCCTAACTCTCCATCCATCCCGTCCCTTCAATCCCCCAACTCTCCATCGATCCCATCCCTCCAATCCCCTAATTCTCCATCAATCCCATCCCTCCAATCCCCTAACTCTCCATCGATCCCAACCCTCCAATTCCCTAACTCTCCATCGATCCCATCCCTCCAATTCCCTAACTCTCCATCGATCCCATCCCTCTAATCCCCTAACTCTTCATTGATCCCAGCCCTCCAATCCCCTAACTCTCCTATCGAATCCCAATGCTCCAATTCCTTAACTCGCCCATCGAATCCCATTTCTCCGATCCTCTAACTCTCCCATTGAATCACCTTCCTCCAGTTCCCTATCCCTCCCATCAAATCCTGTTCATCCAATCCACTAAATTTCTACTGAACCCCATTCCTCCAATTTCCTCCATTCCCATCGAATCCAATTCCTACAATCCCCTAACTCGTCATTGAAGACCATCCCTCCAGTAACGTAATTTGCTGATACCTCACAGCCTGTACCTGTGGTCTCCTGTGTCAGCTCTTTCTCTCTGTAGAAGCTTGGAGTGAAGAGAGTGGGGCAATGCACAAGAGGCCAGAACTGGAGGAGCGCAGAGACCTCACAGGGTTGTTGGGGCTGGAGGAGGTTACAGAGATAGGGAGGGTTGTAGGGGCTGGAGGAGGTTACAGAGATAGGGAGGGTTGTAGGGGCTGGAGGAGGATACAGAGATAGGGAGGGGTGTAGGGTCAGGAGGAGGTTACAGAGATAGGGAGGGTTGTAGGGGCTGGAGGAGGTTACAGAGATAGGGAGGGGTGTAGGGGCTGGAGGAGGTTACAGAGATAGGGAGGGTTGTAGGGGCTGGAGGAGGTTACAGAGATAGGGAGGGGTTTAGGGGCTGGAGGAGGTCACAGAGATAGGGAGGGGTGTAGAGGCTGGAGGAGGTTACAGAGATAGGGAGGGTTGTAGGGGCTGGAGGAGGTTACAGGGATAGGGAGGGGTGTAGGGGCTGGAGGAGGTTACGGAGATAGGGAGGGGTGTAGGGGCTGGAGGAGGTTACAGAGATAGGGAGGGTTGTAGGGGCTGGAGGAGGTTACAGAGATAGGGAGGGGTGTAGGGGCTGGAGGAGGTTACGGAGATAGGGAGGGGTGTAGGGGCTGGAGGAGGTTACGGGGATAGGGAGGGGTGTAGGGGCTGGAGGAGGTTACAGAGATAGGGAGGGGTGTAGGGTCTGGAGGAGGTTACAGAGATAGGGAGGGGTGTAGGGGCTGGAGGAGGTTACAGAGATAGGGAGGGTTGCAGGTGCTGGAGGAGGTTACAGAGATAGGGAGGGGTGTAGGGGCTGGAGGAGGTTACAGAGTTAGGGAGGGTTGTAGGTGCTGGAGGAGGTTACAGAGATAGGGAGGGTTGAAGGGGCTGGAGGAGGTTACAGAGATAGGGAGGGTTGTAGGGGCTGGAGGAGGTTACAGAGATAGGGAGGGTTGTAGGGGCTGGAGGAGGTTACAGAGATAGGGAGGGTTGTAGGGGCTGGAGGAGGTTACAGAGATAGGGAGGGTTGGGATGGTCGAGTGTGGAGGTAGCGGAGGCGTGGGTGAGGGCTTCAGCAGCCGATAAGCTGAGACGGGGGTGAATCCGGGCGATGTTACGGGGGTGGAAATGGGCGAACAGGAGGTCGGAATCTCAGCCCCGGGTTCGAATGTGACACTGAGGCTGTGAACAGACTGGTTTAATCTCAGACTGTTCCCAGGGGGGAGAGAGGGATGGAGCCGGTCCCTAGGGAATGGAGATTGGAGCGGGGACTGGAAACAATGGCTTCAGTCTTCCCCACATTGAATCAGAGGAAATTTCTGCCCATCCAGGACTGGATGTTGGATAAGCAGCCGGACAATTCAGAGAGAGCGGAGGAGTGGAGGGAGCTGGTGGTGAGGGATCGCTGGTTGAGGGAGCTGGTGGTGAGGGACCGCTGGTTGAGGGAGCTGGTGGTGAGGGACGGCTGGGTGAGGGACCGCTGGGCGAGGGAGCTGGTGGTGAGGGACCGCTGGGCGAGGGCAGTGTACACACGGTAACTGATGTTGAAGATGTGGGTGAGGGTTTCAGCCACTTGCAGGGAGTGGAGGAGGGGAGCCCCTTAGTTGTGAGTTCTAAACTGAGACCTCTGTCGATACAGGAATCCTACAATAACGTCAAGCAGTGGCTCCAGGAGATTGACCGATATGCCAGTGAAAACGTCAACAAGTTGTTAGTGGGAAACAAATGTGACCTAACAACCAAAAAATTAGTGGATTACACGACAGCAAAGGTGAGCAGTGGAGAGTATAGATTTCACACTGACTCTCACTGGGGTACGGGTCCCACACACACTGACTCTCACTGGGGTACAGGTCCCACACACACTGACTCTCACTGGGGTACGGGTCCCACACACACTGACTCTCACTGGGGTACGGGTCACACACACACTGACTCTCACTGGGGTACGGGTCCCACACACACTGACTCTCTCTGGGGTACGGGTCCCACACACACTGACTCTCACTGGGGTACGGGTCCCACACACACTGACTCTCACTGGGTTACGGGTCCCACACACACTGACTCTCACTGGGGTATGGGTCCCACACACACTGACTCTCACTGGGGTAGGGGTCCCACACACACTGACTCTCACTGGGGTACGGGTCCCACACACACTGACTCTCACTGAGTTACGGGTCGCAGACACACACTGACTCTCACTGGGGTACGGGTCCCACACACACTGACTCTCACTGGGGTACGGGTCCCACACACACTGACTCTCACTGAGGTACGGGTCGCAGACACACACTGACTCTCACTGGGGTACGGGTCCCACACACACTGACTCTCACTGGGGTACGGGTCCCACACACACTGACTCTCACTGGGTTACGGGTCCCACACACACTGACTCTCACTGGGGTATGGGTCCCACACACACTGACTCTCACTGGGGTAGGGGTCCCACACACACTGACTCTCACTGGGGTACGGGTCCCACACACACTGACTCTCACTGAGGTACGGGTCGCAGACACACACTGACTCTCACTGGGGTACGGGTCCCACACACACTGACTCTCACTGGGGTACGGGTCCCACACACACTGACTCTCACTGAGGTACGGGTCGCAGACACACACTGACTCTCACTGGGGTACGGGTCCCACACACACTGACTCTCACTGGGGTACGGGTCCCACACACACTGACTCTCACTGAGGTACGGGTCGCAGACACACACTGACTCTCACTGGGGTACGGGTCCCACACACACTGACTGTCACTGGGGTACGGGGCCCACACACACTGACTCTCACTGGCGTCCGGGTCCCACACACACTGACTCTCACTGGGGTACGGGTCTCACACACACTGATTCTGACTGGGGTACGGGTCCCACACACACTGACTCTCACTGGGGTACGGGTCCCACACACACTGACTCTCACTGGGGTACGGGTCCCACACACACTGATTCTCACTGGGGTACGGGTCCCACACACACTGACTCTCTCTGGGGTTCGGGTCCCACACACACTGACTCTCACTGAGTTACGGGTCCCACACACACTGACTCTCACTGGGGTATGGGTCCCACACACACTGACTCTCACTGGGGTAGGGGTCCTACACACACTGACTCTCACTGGGGTGCTGGTCCCACACACACTGACTCTCACTGGGGTACTGGTCCCACACACACTGACTCTCACTGGGGTTCGGGTCCCACACACACTGACTCTCACTGAGTTACAGGTCCCACACACACAGACTCTCACAGGGGTATGGGTCCCACACACATTGACTCTCACTGGGGTACAGGTCCCACACACACTGACTCTCACTGGGGTACAGGTCCCACACACACTGACTCTCACTGGGGTATGGGTCCCACACACACTGACTCTCACTGGGGTACGGGTCCCACACACACTGACCCTCACAGGGGTACGGGTCCCACACACACTGTCTCTCACTGGGGTACGGGTCCCACACACACTGACTCTGACTGCGGTACGGGTCCCACACACACTGACCCTCACTGGGATACGGGTCCCACACACACTGTCTCTCACTGGGGTACGGGTCCCACACACACTGACTCTCACTGGGGTACGGGTCCCACACACACTGACTCTTACTGGTGTAGGGGTCCTACACACACTGACTCTCACTGAGGTACGGGTCCCACACACACTGACTCTCACTGGGGTACGGGTCCCACACACACACTGACTCTCACTGGGGTACGGGTCCCACACACACTGACTCTCTGGGGTACGGATCCCACACACACATTTCCCTGACTGGGGTACGAGTCCCACACACACTGACTCTCACTGGGGTACGGGTCCCACACACACTGACTCTCACTGGGGTACGGGTCCCACACACACTGACTCTCACTGGGGTACGGGTCCCACACACACTGACTCTCACTGGGGTACTGGTCCCACACACACTGACTCTCACTGGGGTACTGGTCCCACACACACTGACTCTCACTGGGGTTCGGGTCCCACACACACTGACTCTCACTGGGGTACTGGTCCCACACACACTGACTCTCACTGGGGTACGGGTCCCACACACACTGACTCTCACTGGGTTACGGGTCCCACACACACTGACTCTCACTGGGGTACGGTCCCACACACACTGACTCTCACTGGGTTACGGGTCCCACACACACTGACTCTCACTGGGGTACGGGTCCCACACACACTGACTCTCACTGGGGTACGGGTCCCACACACACTGACTCTCACTGGGGTACGGGTCCCACACACACTGACTCTCACTGGGGTACGGGTCCCACACACACTGACTCTCACTGGGGTACGGGTCCCACACACACTGACTCTCACTGGGGTACGGGTCCCACACACACTGACTCTCACTGGGGTACGGGTCCCACACACACTGACTCTCACTGGGGTACGGGTCCCACACACACTTGACTCTCACTGGGGTACGGGTCCCACACACACTGACTCTCACTGGGGTACGGGTCCCACACACAGACTCTCACTGGGGTACGGGTCCCACACACACTGACTCTCACTGAGTTACGGGTCACACACACACTGACTCTCACTGGGGTCCGGGTCCCACACACACACTGACTCTCACTGGGGTACGGGTCCCACACACACTGACTCTCACTGGGGTACGGGTCCCACACACACAGACTCTCACTGGGGTAGGGGTCCCACACACACTGACTCTCACTGAGGTACGGGTCCCACACACACTGACTCTCACTGGGGTACGGGTCCCACACACACACTGACTCTCACTGGGGTACGGGTCCCACACACACTGACTCTCTGGGGTACGGATCCCACACACACATTTCCCTGACTGGGGTACGAGTCCCACACACACTGACTCTCACTGGGGTACGGGTCCCACACACACTGACTCTCACTGGGGTACGGGTCCCACACACACTGACTCTCACTGGGGTACGGGTCCCACACACACTGACTCTCACTGGGGTACTGGTCCCACACACACTGACTCTCACTGGGGTACTGGTCCCACACACACTGACTCTCACTGGGGTTCGGGTCCCACACACACTGACTCTCACTGGGGTACTGGTCCCACACACACTGACTCTCACTGGGGTACGGGTCCCACACACACTGACTCTCACTGGGTTACGGGTCCCACACACACTGACTCTCACTGGGGTACGGTCCCACACACACTGACTCTCACTGGGTTACGGGTCCCACACACACTGACTCTCACTGGGGTACGGGTCCCACACACACTGACTCTCACTGGGGTACGGGTCCCACACACACTGACTCTCACTGGGGTACGGGTCCCACACACACTGACTCTCACTGGGGTACGGGTCCCACACACACTGACTCTCACTGGGGTACGGGTCCCACACACACTGACTCTCACTGGGGTACGGGTCCCACACACACTGACTCTCACTGGGGTACGGGTCCCACACACACTGACTCTCACTGGGGTACGGGTCCCACACACACTTGACTCTCACTGGGGTACGGGTCCCACACACACTGACTCTCACTGGGGTACGGGTCCCACACACAGACTCTCACTGGGGTACGGGTCCCACACACACTGACTCTCACTGAGTTACGGGTCACACACACACTGACTCTCACTGGGGTCCGGGTCCCACACACACACTGACTCTCACTGGGGTACGGGTCCCACACACACTGACTCTCACTGGGGTACGGGTCCCACACACACAGACTCTCACTGGGGTACGGGTCCCACACACACTGACTCTCACTGGGGTACGGGTCCCACACACACTCACCCTCCGACACTGTGGCGCCCCTGCAGTACCCTGGTACCAAGCTACAGTGTACTTGGGCTGTGTCCTTGCTCTTTGCCTCTGCCGGCCCCCTGCTTTGTGACTGTTTTGAATGGGGGAATTTTGCCTTCCTCCGGCAGGAATTTGCGGACTCGTTGGGAATCCCGTTCTTGGAGACCAGTGCGAAGAATGCCACCAATGTGGAGCAGGCTTTCATGACCATGGCTGCTGAGATTAAGAAGAGAATGGGTCCTGGGGCTACTGTGGGGAGTGAGAGGCCACACCTGAAAATCGACAGCACCCCTGTGAAACCCTCTGGCGGGGGCTGCTGCTGAGAGCGAGGGGAAGCGGGGGGAGGTGTGCGTGTGGTGGGAGATGGTGGGCAGGGGTCATGATGTCTGTTGGAATTGGGGAGTGGGAGGGAGAGGAATGAGTGTAACATTCACTGCCGCCCCTCATCCACCCTCGGCCCCTGCACAGAGAATTCTTATCCTCTTGGGATTTGGCACAGTTTCCATACACCTTCCAACCCCCCCCACCCCCCCCCCCCCCCCGCACCCCGCCAAGCCTCTTTCCACCTCTGAACCCTTCTGTTGCTGCCAGGACCAGCACTGCGGGGTGGGTGGAGTGACACACCATTCAGTACGGAGACAGAGAGAGAGAACCAAACAGTCTGCTTCAGATTGTGGCTGTCTCAATCTCCCCGTGTGTGTGTGTGTGTGTGTGTGTGTGTGTGTGTGTGTGTGTGTGTGTGTGTGTGTGTGTGTGTGTGTGTGTGTGTGTGTGTGTGTGTGTGTGTGTGTGTGTGTGTGAGATGCATGTGGATTTCTCTGAGTGTTGTGTGTGCGCATCTGTGTGTGTGTGTGTGTGTATGTGTATGATGCATGTGGGGTTCCTCTGTGTGTGTGTATATATGATGCATGTGTGTGTGTGTATGATACATATGGGGGTTCCTCTGTGTGTGTGTATATATATGATGCATATGGGGTTTCCTCTGTGTGTGTATATATGATACGTGTGTGTGTGTATATATGATGCATATGTGTGTGTATATATGATGCATGTGGGGTTTCTCTGCGTGTGTGCATGGGTTACTCTGTGTGCAGATCGCGTGTTTGTGTGTGCAGATCGCGTGTTTGTGTGTGCAGATCGTGTGTCTGTGCGCGCGCACGTGTCTGTGTGTGCTCGCGTGTCTGTGTGTGCGCGCGTGTCTGTGTGTGCGCGCGTGTCTGTGTGTGCGCGCGTGTCTGTGTGTGCGCGCGCGTCTGTGTGCAGATCGCATGTCTGTGTGTGCAGATCGCATGTCTGTGTGTGCAGATCGCGTGTCTGTGTGTGCGCGCGTCTGTGTGTGCTCGCGTGTCTGTGTGTGCAGATCGCGTGTCAGTGTGTGCGCGCGTCTGTGTGTGCAGATCGCGTGTCAGTGTGTGCGCGCGTCTGTGTGTGCAGATCGCGTGTCTGTGTGTGCTCGCGTCTGTGTGTGCAGATCGTGTGTCTGTGTGTGCTCGCGTATCTGTGTGTGCGCGTGTCTGTGTGCAGATCGTGTGTCTGTGTGTGCAGATCGTGTCTGTGTGTGCTCGTGTATCTGTGTGTGCTCGCGTGTCTGTGTGTGCTCGTGTATCTGTGTGTGCTCGCGTGTCTGTGTGTGCTCGCGTGTCTGTGTGCTCGTGTGTCTGTGTGTGCAGATCGTGTGTCTGTGTGTGCATGCGTATCTGTGTGCGCGCGTGTCTGTGTGCAGATCGTGTGTCTGTGTGTGCGCGCGTCTGTGTGTGCTCGCGTGTCTGTGTGTGCAGATCGCGTGTCAGTGTGTGCGCGCGTCTGTGTGTGCACATCGCGTGTCTGTGTG
>JANJGN010004351.1:0-15000 GCA_026770705.1 Isurus oxyrinchus | reverse complement strand
CAGCACGGGGTTAGATACAGAGTAAAGCTCCCTCTACACCGTCCCCATCAAACACTCCCAGGACAGGTACAGCACGTGGTTAGATACAGAGTAAAGCTCCCTCTACACCGTCCCCATCAAACACTCCCAGGACAGGAACAGCACGGGGTTAGATACAGAGTAAAGCTCCCTCTACACTGTCCCCATCAAACACTCCCAGGACAGGTACAGCACGGGGTTAGATACAGAGTAAAGCTCCCTCTACACTGTCCCCATCAAACACTCCCAGGACAGGAACAGCACGGGGTTAGATACAGAGTAAAGCTCCCTCTACACTGTCCCCATCAAACACTCCCAGGACAGGTACAGCACGGGGTTAGATACAGAGTAAAGCTCCCTCTACACCGTCCCCATCAAACACTCCCAGGACAGGTACAGCACGGGGTTAGATACAGAGTAAAGCTCCCTCTACACTGTCCCTATCAAACACTCCCAGGACAGGTACAGCACGGGGTTAGATACAGAGTAAAGCTCCCTCTACACTGTCCCCATCAAACACTCCCAGGACAGGTACAGCACGGGGTTAGATACAGAGTAAAGCTCCCTCTACACTGTCCCCATCAAACACTCCCAGGACAGGTACAGCACGGGGTTAGATACAGAGTAAAGCTCCCTCTACACTGTCCCTATCAAACACTCCCAGGACAGGTACAGCACGGGGTTAGATACAGAGTAAAGCTCCCTCTACACTGTCCCCATCAAACACTCCCAGGACAGGTACAGCACGGGGTTAGATACAGTGTAAAGCTCCCTCTACACTGTCCCCATCAAACACACCCAGGACAGGTACAGCACGGGGTTAGATACAGAGTAAATCTCCCTCTACACTGTCCCCATCAAACACTCCCAGGACAGGTACAGCACGGGGTTAGATACAGAGTAAAGCTCCCTCTACACTGTCCCCATCAAACACTCCCAGGATAGGTACAGCACGGTGTTAGATACAGAGTAATGCTCCCTCTACACCGTCCCCATCAAACACTACCAGGACAGGTACAGCACGGGGTTAGATACAGAGTAAAACTCCCTGAAAGACACTGTAGAATGATGATATTCCCTGATGAGTCAGTGAATACAGGGTCAGCTAGTGTAGAATAGAATATTCCAGAACTACAAAGGAAATTTAGCCTCAGGACCCTGCGAGAGCCAGTGACATTTCTTGCTCTTGGCCATTGGCGTTCTCGGAACATTAGAACAAGAGGAGGCCATTCAGCCCCTTGAACCTGTTCTCCAGGAACAGGAGGAGGCCATTCAGCCCTTTCAGGCCTGTTATGCTATTCAATCAGATCCCAGCTGAGCTGCACCCTGAGCCCATTCAGCTGCCCCTGGCCTCCAACAGGAAAACTCCAGCACCTTCGTTTGTTGCGGTTCGGGCCCAATGGGCTGAATGGGCTCTTTCTGTGCCTTCACGTTCCATGGCTTTAATAAAAGCTGCCTTTCCATTTCTGGGAGCGTTGGGGAGCTAACTCTAGCTTCGGCTGACGCAAGGAGATCATTCTGGCTCTGCTCCTGCGACACCCTCCCTGGTTGAATAGCTCGTTGCCCCTCACCAGCCTGCAGGGGGGGTCAGGGGGGGTACTATCCCATAAAGAATGGCCAGAAGGGGCTTGCCAATTCCCCGTGCCGGTGCGGGTACCAGAGCGCCTTGCCCAACAATGTCCGAAGGGAAGGGAGGTATTGCTGGATTGACTCAGCAGCTCTGGCGTTGGCCTGAGCTGAGCCAGCATTTTCTGCTTTTATTTCAGAATCCCAGCATCTGCAGCACTCGGGCTTATAACTGGCCTGAGGATAATGGTGGGGCAGGGGGGTGGGGGGGGCAGGGGAGGGGGGATGGACGCTGCCGGGAGATGGTCCGATTCCCATCCCTCTCTCTACCTCCCCAATCCCAGTCGCTAAGGCCTCCGGGCACTAGGTGGTGCTGTCGCTCCCGGTTGAGGTGGGTCAGTCCGGACCCTGGCAGCTCCCTCACTGCTGACCCCCCACCCCCCCCCAGCTCTCTCCCTCCATCCCCCCACCCCCACCACCTCTCCTGCCTGTCAAAAGACTCCCAACCGCTGACCCCCCCCACAATGTCCACCCAGGGCTCTGGTTCTCAGTCTGGCTCATCGAGTCATACAGCCCAGAACCAGGCCCTTCGGCCCATTGCGTCCGTGCTGGCTAGCAAGCACCTCTCTATTCCAATCCCATTTTTCCAGCACTTGGCCCGTAGCCCTGTTTGCTTTGGTGTTTCATTGGCTCATCCAAATACTTCTTAAACTCTGTGAGGGTTTCAGCCTCCACCACCCCCTCGGGCAGTGAGTTCCAGATTCCAACCACCCTCTGGGTGAAAAAAATCCCTCCTCAAATCCCCTCTAAACCTCCTGCCCCTCACCTTAAATCTATGCCCCCTGATTATTGACCCCTCCGCTAAGGGAGAAAGGTTCTTCCTGTCTCCCCTATCTATGGCCCCTCATAATTTTGTATCCCTCTATCAGGTTCCCCCCTCAGCCTTCTCTGCTCTAAGGAGAACAACCTTGGTCTATCCAGTCTCTCTTCATGGCTGAAACGCTCCAGCCCACGTAACATCCTGGGGAATCTCCTCTGCACCCTCTCCAGGGCAATCACACCCTTCCTATAGTGTGGCAGCCGGAACTGCGCACAGTACCCCAGCGGTGGCCTCACCAGCGTTTTATACAGTTCCAGCATCACCCCCCTGCTCTAACATGCTGCTGATCAAACACTCAAATGCCAATAAGCTTGCACCAGTGGAGGTTACTTTTTATTCATTTACAGGATGTGGGTGTCGCTGGCTGGGCCCAGCATTTATTGCCCATCCCTAGTTGCCCCTTGAGAAGGTGGGGGTGAGCTGCCTTCTTGAGCCGCTGCAGTCCCTGTGGTGTAGGTACACCCACCGTGCTGTTAGGGAGGGTGTTCCAGGATTTTGACCCAGCGACAATGAAGGAACGGCCGATATATTTCCAAGTCAGGATGGTGAGTGACTTGGAGGGGAACTTCCAGGTGGTGGTGTTCCCCATCTATCTGCTGCCCTTGTCCTTCTAGATGGTAGAGGTCGTGGGTTTGGAAGGTGCTGTCGAAGGAGCTTTGGTGAATTCCTGCAGTGCATCTTGTAGACACACTGCTGCTACTGTGTGTCGGTGGTGGAGGGAGTGAATGTTTGTGGATGGGGTGCCAATCAAGCGGGGCTGCTTTGTCCTGGATGGTGTCGAGCTTCTTGAGTGTTGTGGGAGCTGCACTCATCCAGGCAAGTGGGGAGTATTCCATCACACTCCTGACTTGTGCCTTGTAGATGGTGGACAGGCTTTGGGGAGTCAGGAGGTGAGTTACTTGACGAGTAACTCACTCCCTGACTTCCCAACTACTAGCAGCAACATCCTCATCTCAGGGCCCATCGATATAAGACAGTCACTGATAAATCCGATGGGGAATTCAGGAGAAACTCCTTCACCCAGAGAGCGGGGAGAATGTGGGACTCGCTCCCACAGGGAGTGGTCGAGGGGAATAGTATCGATACATTTAAGGGGGAAGCTGGATAAACACATGAGGGAGAAAGGGGTAGAAGGATATGGGGATGGGGGGAGATGGAGAGGGGTGTGGGAGGAGGCTCGTGTGGGGCAGAAACATCAGCAGATGGGCTGAATGGCCTGATTCTGTGCTGTTGAAGCTGTGTAACATCTGTGCACAAGGGAAAATGCAGCCCTCAGGTCTTCTCTTTTCTGGAGAAGAGTGCTCAGCCTTTCTTGATCAGCTATAACCTCTCGGTTCTGGATTCAGAGTTGCTGGATTTTATATATATATATATAAATCGCGGGGCCAATGCAGAATACAGCATCGCAGGGTGAGACGGGGCTCCTGCTCCTGATCACTATCCTGTGCCCGGCCTCCCACCACTCCCCACACATGTCCCCGAGTCAAGGTGAGGACAGAATCTGTACTGCCCCCCTTGGTTGAATATCCCAGATCCAAACTCAGGGGTGCAGACCGAGCCTTCGGGTGCAGTCCCAGAGGGCGGTCAGTGCCCGTGGACAGAGATACCCAGTTTGAGCAGGGGGGAGGAGAGGGTGTGAGTAATGATTGGGGAAGTGAATTATATAATGGAAAAAAAAGCCTCATAATAAAAACAAAATCCTGCCTCCTGCTCACATTGCCAATGGATATTTACCTGAGATCCCAGTTATTTTGTGTGTGTGTGTAAATTCCTCACCCTCCCCGGCTTTGATTTTATTTTTGTGGTTGCAGTTGGTGCCCGAGTGTATTTTCTCCCACTCCCACACTCACACACTCACACGCTCACACTCACACTCACTCTCACACACTCACACACTCTCTCCCACTCCCACACTCACACACTCACACTCACACACTCACGCTCACATGCTCACACGCTCACACTCTCACACTCACACACACACACTCACACTCACACTCACACACACACTCACACTCACTCACACTCACACACTCACTCACAACCCACTCCCTCTCACACTCCCTCTCCCACTCACACTGTCTCTGTTGATTGAGGATGTGCTGAATTGGATCAGGATGTTACGTGTGGCTGTGAATTTTTAAGCAGTTTGCAATCTCACACCTGGACCCTGAGTAAAAAGAGGAGAATTTTTAATTTTAAAAGAAAGGGGGAGTTATTTTTTTTTAAATGTTAGCAGGAATTTAGCTCAAAGAAGCAGATGATCTCCTGAAGAGAGACAGAGAATAGACAGTGAGGGCAGGAAGGTGGTGTGTGTGTGTGTGTGTGACAATGGAACTGGGGTAAGAACAACAGGCTGGATGGAATGTAAGCATCAGGATGTAGGGAGGGGGTGTGGAGAGAGAGAGAGAGAAAAGACCCTGAGCTTTGTGAATCTGAAGAGGGAACAGGGAAAAGATTTGCAGCCCAGCATCCTGGGTGAACCAGGAAACATCTTACTGGAGATTCCTCCCTGTACAGTGAGGTTGTTGCAAAGTTAGATCACAGAGAGAGAGAGAGAGAATTGCTATGGGTATCAGCCCTGAGAGGGAAAAGGGAACAGGTTAAAATGTATCTGCACTTTGCACAAGATTTGGAGGGTTTTGTTCCTCTGTGTGTCTCCCTTTCTCTTTATCCCCAGGCTTTGTGTGTGTGTGTGTGTGTGTGTGTGGTAGGGGTAGGGATACTGTGTGTGGGGTAGGGGTAGGGATACTGTGTGTGGGTGTGTGGGGTAGGGGTACTGTGTGTATATGTGAGGGGTAGGGGTACTGTGCGTGGGTGTGAGGGGTAGGGGTACTGTGTGTGGGTGTGTGGGGTAGGGGTAGGGGTACTGTGTGTGGGTGTGTGGGGTAGGGGTACTGTGTGTGGGTGTGTGGGGTAGGGGTAGGGGTACTGTGTGTGGGTGTGTGTGTGGGGTAGCGATACTGTGTGTGTATGTGAGGGGTAGGGGTACTGTGTGTGGGTGTGTGGGGTATCGATACTGTGTGTGTGTGTGATAGGGGTAGGGGTACTGTGTGTGGGTGTGTGGGGTAGGGGTACTGTGTGTGGGTGTGTGGTGTAGGGGTACTGTGTGTGGGTGTGTGGGGTAGGGGTGGGGGGTACTGTGTGTGTATGTGAGGGGTAGGGGTACTGTGTGTGGGTGTGTGGGGTAGGGATACTTTGTGTGGGTGTGTGGGGTAGGGATACTGTGTGTGGGTGTGTGGGGTAGGCGTAGGGGTACTGTGTGTGTGTGGGTGTGTGTGTGTGTCTGTGTATGTGAGGGGTAGGGATACTGTGTGTGTATGTGAGGAGTAGGGGTACTGTGTGTGGATGTGAGGAGTAGGGGTAGGGGTACTGTGTGTGGGTGTGTGGGGTAGGGGTACTGTGTGTGTGTATATGTGAGGGGTAGGGGTACTGTGTGTGGGTGTGTGGGGTAGGGGTACTGTGTGTGGGTGTGTATATGTGAGGGGTAGGGGTACTGTGTGTGGGTGTGTGGGGTAGGGATACTGTGTGTGTGTGTGTGTGTGGGGTAGAGATACTGTGTGTGGGTGTGAGGGGTAGGGGTAGGGATACTGTGTGTGGGTGTGAGGGGCAGGGGTAGGGGTACTGTGTGTGTGTGAGGGGTAGGGGTACTGTGTGTGGGTGTGTGGGGTAGGGGTAGGGGTACTGTGTGTGGCTGTGTGGGGTAGGGGTACTGTGTGTGGGTGTGTGGGGTAGGGGTAGGGGTACTGTGTGTGGCTGTGTGGGGTAGGGGTACTGTGTGTGGGTGTGTGGGGTAGGGGTAGGGGTACTGTGTGTGGCTGTGTGGGGTAGGGGTACCGTGTGTGGGTGTGTGGGGTAGGGGTAGGGGTACTGTGTGTGGCTGTGTGGGGTAGGGGTACTGTGTGTGTCTGTGTGTGTGTGTGTGTGTGTGTGTGTGTGTGTGTGTGTGTGTGTGTGTGGTAGGGGTACTGTGTGTGGGTGTGTGGGGTAGGGATACTGTGTGTGTGTGTGGGGTAGGGGTACTGTGTGTGTGTGTGGGGTAGGGGTACTGTGTGTGGGTGTGAGGGGTAGTGGTAGGGGTACTGTGGGTGTGTGTGGGGTAGGGGTACTGTGTGTGGGTGTGTATATGTGAGGGGTAGGGGTACTGTGTGTGGGTGTGTATATGTGAGGGGTAGGGGTACTGTGTGTGGGTGTGTATATGTGAGGGGTAGGGGTACTGTGTGTGGGTGTGTATATGTGAGGGGTAGGGGTACTGTGTGTGGGGTAGGGGTAGTGTGTGTGTGTGTGTATATGTGAGGGGTAGGGGTACTGTGTGTGGGTGTGTGGGGTAGGGATACTGTGTGTGTGTGTGTGTGTGTGGGGTAGGGATACTGTGTGTGGGTGTGAGGGGTAGGGGTACTGTGTGTGGGTGTGTGGGGTAGGGGTAGGGGTACTGTGTGTGGCTGTGTGGGGTAGGGGTACTGTGTGTGTGTGTGTGTGTGGGTGTGTGCGTGTGTGCGTGTGTGCGTGGGTGTGTGGGGTAGGGGTAGGGGTACTGTGTGTGGCTGTGTGGGGTAGGGGTACTGTGTGTGTGTGTGTGTGTGTGTGGGTGTGTGCGTGTGTGCGTGGGTGTGTGGGGTAGGGGTAGGGGTACTGTGCGTGGGTGTGTGGGGTAGGGGTACTGTGTGTGGGTGTGTGGGGTAGGGGTAGGGGTACTGTGTGTGGCTGTGTGGGGTAGGGGTACTGTGTGTGTGTGTGTGTGTGTGTGTGTGTGTGTGTGTGTGTGTCTGTGTGTGTGTGTGTGTGTGTGTGTGGTAGGGATACTGTGTGTGTGTGTGGGGTAGGGATACTGTGTGTGGGTGTGTGGGGTAGGGGTAGGGGTACTGTGTGTGGGTGTGTGAGGTAGGGGTACTGTGTGTGTATGTGAGGGGTAGGGGTACTGTGTGTGGGTGTGTGGGGTAGGGGTACTGTGTGTGTGTGTGTATATTTGAGGGGTAGGGACACTGTGTGGGTGTGTGTGTGAGAACGGGGAGAGTGGGGGGGATGCGGATGATGGGCGGGCGCTCCCTCAGCACTGACCCTCCGACAGTGCGGCGCTCCCTCAGCACTGACCCTCTGACAGTGCTGCACTCCCTCAGTACTGACCCTCCGACAGTGCGGCGCTCCCTCAGCACTGACCCTCCGACAGTGCGGCGCTCCCTCAGCACTGACCCTCCGACAGTGCGGCGCTCCCTCAGCACTGACCCTCCCACAGTGCGGTGCTCCCTCAGCACTGACCCTCCGACAGTGCGGCGCTCCCTCAGCACTGACCCTCCGACAGTGCGGCGCTCCCTCAGCACTGACCCTCCGACAGTGCGGCGCTCCCTCAGCACTGACCCTCCGACAGTGCGGCGCTCCCTCAGCACTGACCCTCTGACAGTGCGGCGCTCCCTCAGTACTGACCCTCCGACAGTGCGGCGCTCCCTCAGCACTGACCCTCCGACAGTGCGGCGCTCCCTCAGCACTGACCCTCCGACAGTGCAGCGCTCCCTCAGCACTGACCCTCCGACAGTGCGGCACTCCCTCAGCACTGACCCTCCAACAGTGCGGCGCTCCCTCAGCACTGACCCTCCGACAGTGCGGCGCTCCCTCAGCACTGACCCTCCGACAGTGCGGCGCTCCCTCAGTACTGACCCTCCGACAGTGCGGCACTCCCTCAGCACTGACCCTCCGACAGTGCGGCACTCCCTCAGCACTGACCCTCCGACAGTGCGGCACTCCCTCAGCACTGACCCTCCGACAGTGCGGCACTCCCTCAGCACTGACCCTCCAACAGTGCGGCACTCCCTCAGTATTGACCCTCCGACAGGGCTGAGGGTGTGAAGATGCTGAAAGAGAGAGTAAGAGTTGTGTGAGAGATGGATTTTTCTGTTATTTGGCTGTCAGTTGAGGAATTGGGCTCAGTGTTGAGGTGTGATTTGTGAGAACCACTCGCTGAGGTGCCTCTGACTGGAATGTGGACATGTTGAGGTGCAGCATCTCCCTCCACCACCCCCAGGCATACGTTCCTCAGTGGCGATGGGTGTGGGGAAGGAATCCTGGCTTCACATTTCTCGGTTACACTTTTCTAATGAATTCCTCCCTTTGTTATTCCTTGTTTAGTGTTACTTCTGATAAGGCTCTGTGCACGGTGACCCTCCCACTCACACTCACATTAACTCACACACACACACACACACACACACACACACACACACACATGCATGCTGTCACACACACACACACGCTGTCTCACACACACACACACGCTGTCACACACACACACGCTGTCACACACACTTGTGCGCTGTCAGACGCTGTCACACACGCTGTCACACACACACACGCTGTCACACACACACACACGCTGTCACACACACACACACGCTGTCACACACACACACACATGCACACACACACACATGCACACACACACTCTGTCACACACATACACGCTGTCTCACACACACACACGCTGTCTCACACACACACACGCTGTCACACACACACACGCTGTCACACACGCGCGCGCTGTCAGACGCTGTCACACACACGCTGTCACACACACACGCTGTCACACACACACATACACGCTGTCACACACACACACTGTCTCACACATACACACACGCTGTCACACACACACACACGCTGTCACACACACACACACACATACACGCTGTCACACACACACGCTGTCACACACACACGCTGTCACACACACGCTGTCACACACACACACACATACACGCTGTCACACACACACGCTGTCACACACACACGCTGTCACACACACACACACGCTGTCACACACACACACACGCTGTCACACACACACGCTGTCACACACACACATACACGCTGTCACACACACACGCTGTCACACGCTGTTACACACATACACACACGCTGTCACACACACACACGCTGTCACACACACACACGCTGTTACACACACACACGCTGTCACACACACACACGCTGTCACACACACACGCTGTCACACACACACACTGTCACACACACACGCTGTCACACACACACATACACGCTGTCACACACACACGCTGTCACACGCTGTTACACACATACACACACGCTGTCACACACACACACACGCTGTCACACACACACACGCTGTCACACACACACACACACACACGCTGTTACACACACACACGCTGTCACACACACACACACACACACACACACACGCTGTCACACACACACACACACACTGTCTCACACACACACACTCCCATTAACTCACACACGCACACTCTGTCACACACACACATGCACACACACATTAACACACCACCTTTCACCCACACACACACACGTACACTTACTCTCTCACACACACACACTATCGCACACACTAGCACTCTGTCTCTCAGACACACACATACACATACTCTCACACGCACTCTGTCTCTCACACACACACTCACATTCATACACACACACATACACTTACTCTTGCACACTCACACTCTAACACACTCAGGCACACTATCTCACACATCTCACACACACACATACTCTCACGCCCGCTCTCATGCCCTCTCCCTCTCCCCCTCGTGTGCGCCCACACCCTTACACGCAAACACTCACACGCAAACACTCACACGCACTCACACGCAGTCACACACTCACTTTTACTCACACTGACACAGAAATTCACATCACACATTCTCTCTCTCATTCACACTGTCTCACACCCCACACCCTCACCCTCACGCCCACCCACTTGTCCCCCTCGCACACTCACACCCCTGCATGCCCTGTGCAAGTGCACAGAGACAGAGCAAGAGAGGCAGGCAGCAGACCCAACCCTCGCTGCTGTTAGGGCCAAAAACTAGCCCAGTGCAAATCTGAACTGTCAGCGTCTGACCTGCAAAACCCAGGTGATGTGGGTGGGGAGGGGGGGTGTTGATGCTGGGGATAGGATTTGAAATGGTTCGAGGGGCTGAATGGCCTCACTCCTGTTACACTGAGACTGTACGCTGCGATCCCACTCTCTCTCTCTCTCCCCAGTTTGCGAAGTGTGGTTTTGCCAGCTCGAATTTCCCGGAACACATCTTCCCAGCACTGATTGGACAGCCAATCATCCGCTCGACTGCCAAAGTGGCAGCATCAAGATCAAGGTAACCGGAGCATCTGGTGCAACCGGCAGGTTCTGGAGAGCTTTACTCTGTATCTAACCCCGTGCTGTACCTGTCCTGGGAGTGTTTGATGGGGACAGTGTAGAGGGAGATTTACTCTGTATCTAAACCCGTGCTGTACCTGTCCTGGGAGTGTTTGATGGGGATGGTGTAGAGGGAGCTTTACTCTGTATCTAACCCCGTGCTGTCCCTGTCCTGGGAGTGTTTGATGGGGACGGTGTAGAGGGAGCTTTACTCTGTATCTAACCCTGTGCTGTCCCCTGTCCTGGGAGTGTTTGATGGGGACAGTGTAGAGGGAGCTTTACTCTGTATCTAACCCCGTGCTGTACCTGTCCTGGGAGTGTTTGATGGGGACGGTGTAGAGGGAGCTTTACTCTGTATCTAACCCCGTGCTGTACCTGTCCTGGGGAGTGTTTGATGGGGACAGTGTAGAGGGAGCTTTACTCTGTATCTAACCCCGTGCTGTACCTGTCCTGGAGTGTTTGATGGGGACAGTGTAGAGGGGAGCTTTACTCTGTATCTAACCCCGTGCTGTACCTGTCCTGGGAGTGTTTGATGGGGACAGTGTAGAGGGAGCTTTACTCTGTATCTAACCCCCGTGCTGTACCTGCCCTGGGAGTGTTTGATGGGGACAGTGTAGAGGGAGCTTTACTCTGTATCTAACCCCGTGCTGTACCTGTCCTGGGAGTGTTTGATGGGGACAGTGTAGAGGGAGATTTACTCTGTATCTAACCCCGTGCTGTACCTGTCCTGGGAGTGTTTGATGGGGACAGTGTAGAGGGAGATTTACTCTGTATCGAACCCTGTGCTGTACCTGTCCTGGGAGTATTTGATGGGACGGTGTAGAGGGAGCTTTACTCTGTATCTAACCCCGTGCTGTACCTGTCCTGGGAGTGTTTGATGGGGGACGGTGTAGAGGGAGCTTTACTCTGTATCTAACCCCGTGCTGTACCTGTCCTGGGAGTGTTTGATGGGGACGGTGTAGAGGGAGCTTTACTCTGTATCTAACCCCCGTGCTGTGCCTGTCCTGGGAGTGTTTGATGGGGACGGTGTAGAGGGAGCTTTACTCTGTATCTAACCCAGTGCTGTACCTGTCCTGGGAGTGTTTGATGGGGACGGTGTAGAGGGAGCTTTACTCTGTATCTAACCCTGTGCTGTCCCTGTCCTGGGAGCGTTTGATGGGGACAGTGTAGAGGGAGCTTTACTCTGTATCTAACCCCGTGCTGTACCTGTCCTGGGAGTGTTTGATGGGGACGGTGTAGAGGGAGCTTTA
Source organism: Isurus oxyrinchus (assembly GCA_026770705.1). NCBI lineage: Eukaryota > Metazoa > Chordata > Chondrichthyes > Lamniformes > Lamnidae > Isurus > Isurus oxyrinchus. The sequence goes on along the minus strand of JANJGN010004351.1, from coordinate 3,098 downwards.
CTCTGTATCTAACCCCATGCTGTACCTGCCCTGGGAGTGTTTGATGGGGACAGTGTAGAGGGAGCTTTACTCTGTATCTAACCCTGTGCTGTCCCTGTCCTGGGAGTGTTTGATGGGGACAGTGTAGAGGGAGCTTTACTCTGTATCTAACCCCGTGCTGTACCTGTCCTGGGAGTGTTTGATGGGGACGGTGTAGAGGGAGCTTTACTCTGTATCTAACCCAGTGCTGTACCTGTCCTGGGAGTGTTTGATGGGGACAGTGTAGAGGGAGCTTTACTCTGTATCTAACCCCGTGCTGTACCTGTCCTGGGAATGTTTGATATGGACAGTGTAGAGGGAGCTTTACTCTGTATCTAACCCCGTGCTGTACCTGTCCTGGGAGTGTTTGATGGGGACAATGTAGAGGGAGCTTTACTCTGTATCTAACCCCGTGCTGTACCTGTCCTGGGAGTGTTTGATATGGACAGTGTAGAGGGAGCTTTACTCTGTATCTAACCCCGTGCTGTACCTGTCCTGGGAGTGTTTGATGGGGACAGTGTAGAGGGAGCTTTACTCTGTATCTAACCCCGTGCTGTACCTGTCCTGGGAATGTTTGATATGGACAGTGTAGAGGGAGCTTTACTCTGTATCTAACCCCGTGTTGTACCTGTCCTGGGAGTGTTTGATGGGGACAGTGTAGAGGGAGCTTTACTCTGTATCTAACCCCGTGCTGTACCTGTCCTGGGAGTGTTTGATGGGGACAGTGTAGAGGGAGCTTTACTCTGTATCTAACCCCGTGCTGTACCTGTCCTGGGAATGTTTGATATGGACAGTGTAGAGGGAGCTTTTACTCTGTATCTAACCCCGTGCTGTACCTCTCCTGGGAGTGTTTGATGCGGACAGTGTAGAGGGAGCTTTACTCTGTATCTAACCCCGTGCTGTACCTGTCCTGGGAGTGTTTGATGGGGACAGTGTAGAGGGAGCTTTACTCTGTATCTAACCCCGTGCTGTACCTGTCCTGGGAGTGTTTGATGGGGACGGTGTAGAGGAAGCTTTACTCTGTATCTAACCCCGTGCTGTACCTGTCCTGGGAGTGTTTGATGGGGACGGTGTAGAGGGAGCTTTACTCTGTATCTAACCCCGTGCTGTACCTGTCCTGGGAGTGTTTGATATGGACAGTGTAGAGGGAGCTTTACTCTGTATCTAACCCCGTGCTGTACCTGTCCTGGGAGTGTTTGATGGGGACAGTGTAGAGGGAGCTTTACTCTGTATCTAACCCCGTGCTGTACCTGTCCTGGGAGTGTTTGATGGGGACGGTGTAGAGGGAGCTTTACACTGTATCTAACCCCGTGCTGTACCTGTCCTGGGAGTGTTTGATGGGGACAGTGTAGAGGGAGCTTTACTCTGTATCTAACCCCGTGCTGTACCTGTCCTGGGAGTGTTTGATGGGCACAGTGTAGAGGGAGCTTTACTCTGTATCTAACCCCGTGCTGTACCTGTCCTGGGAGTGTTTGATGGGGACAGTGTAGAGGGAGCTTTACTCTGTATCTAACCCCGTGCTGTACCTGTCCTGGGAGTGTTTGATGGGGACGGTGTAGAGGGAGCTTTACTCTGTATCTAACCCCGTGCTGTACCTGTCCTGGGAGTGTTTGATGGGGACAGTGTAGAGGGAGCTTTACTCTGTATCTAACCCCGTGCTGTACCTGTCCTGGGAGTGTTTGATGGGGACGGTGTAGAGGGAGCTTTACACTGTATCTAACCCCGTGCTGTACCTGTCCTGGGAGTGTTTGATGGGGACAGTGTAGAGGGAGCTTTACTCTGTATCTAACCCCGTGCTGTACCTGTCCTGGGAGTGTTTGATGGGCACAGTGTAGAGGGAGCTTTACTCTGTATCTAACCCCGTGCTGTACCTGTCCTGGGAGTGTTTGATGGGGACAGTGTAGAGGGAGCTTTACTCTGTATCTAACCCCGTGCTGTACCTGTCCCGGGAGTGTTTAATGGGGTGTTGACGTGTGTTGGGATGTCCGACAGGATCTGATGGTGGGTGATGAGGCGAGTGAATTTCGCTCGATGCTGGAGGTGAATTATCCGATGGAGAACGGGATTGTCCGGAATTGGGATGATATGAAGCATCTTTGGGATTACACGTTTGGGCCTCAGAAACTGGACGTTGACCCTCGCAACTGTAAGATTCTCCTGACTGAACCTCCCATGAATCCTATCAAGAACTGGGAGAAGGTCATCGAGCTAAGGGCAGGGTCAGGGTCAGGGTCAGGGGTCATGTGTCAGGTCAGAGCCCGAGGGCATCCAGTGTCCAGCTTTGGGGACCGGTGTGGAGTGAGTCTTCCTGCGCACCACTCTCCCTCTCTCACATCAGCCACGTAATTGTGTGTTCCTCTAGCCTGGCTATTGGGCAACATGGGGCATCACAACCAGGACTATTGGGCCACCTGGTGCATCGCAACTGGGGCTATTGGGCTACCTGGGGCATCGCAACCAGGGTTATTGGGCCACCTGGTGAAACGCAACTGGGGCTATTGGGCTACCTGTTGCATAGCAACTGAGGCTATTGGGCTACCAGGGGCATCACAACCAGGGCTATTGGGCCACCTGGTGAAACGCAACTGGGGCTATTGGGCTACCTGTTGCATAGCAACTGGGGCTATTGGGCTACCAGGGGCATCGCAACCAGGGCTATTGGGCTACCTGGGGCATCGCAACCAGGGCTATTGGGCTACCATGGGCATCACAACTGGGGCTATTGGGCTACCTGGGGCATCGCAACCGCGGCTATTGGGCTACCTGGGGCATCGCAGCTGGGGCTATTGGGCTACCGGGGCATCACAACCAGGGCTATTGGCCTACCAGGGGCATCACAACCAGGGCTATTGGGCTACCAGGGGCATCACAGCCGTGGTTCTCCTTTGAATCACATCCTCTAGGCAGTGACTGCCCCCCGCTCCCCGCCAGGCTCCGACTGGTATATGGGTGTGAGTGTGGAGGGTGGGGTTAGGGTGGGTTTGAGGATGTGGTTGCTACGCTCCGCTGTGATGCCACCGGAGTGGATCAGCCCCCTCACTCTGAGCTTCGGAAAGGCAGGTGTTCAGTTTGTGGAGGTG
>JANJGN010004350.1:15000-34157 GCA_026770705.1 Isurus oxyrinchus | reverse complement strand
CACTTCAATCAAATCACCCCCCACTCTTCTAAACTCCAGTGGAAACCAGCCCAGTCTGTCCAACCTTTCCTCATAAGACAACCCATTCATTCCAGGTATCAATCTAGTGAACCTCCCCTGAACCGCCTCCGACGCATTTACACCCTTCCTTAAATAAGGGGAGCAAAACTACACACAGTACTTGAGATGCGGTCTCACTAATGCCCTGTATAACTGAAGCATGACATCCTTACTCTAAAGTTCAATTCCTTTCCTGATAAAGGATAGCGTTCCATTCGGCTTCCTGATTACGTGCTGTACCTGCACACTAACTTTTTGTGACTCATGCTCTAGAACACCCAGATCCCTCTGCACTCCGGAATTCTGCAGCTGTTCCCCGTTTAAATAATTCACTTTTTTTTAATTCTTCTCACCAAACTTATCTATTGTCCGTCTGCAAATTCCTTGGCCAGGATTTTCCCCTTGGCGATTGGGGGTGCTGAGGCCCACTCGCCGAGGGGAAAATGACGCGGGAGGAATTTTTAGGAAGACGGGTGGACAGCGGAATTAACTGTCCGCCCGCCGACCTGTCAATGGCCAATTGAGGCCATTGACAGGCTATTTAAAGTAATTAATGACCTGCCCGTCCAAGCTTAAGGCTGGAGGGCAGACCAGGAACCCCAGTGGGCTCCAGATTATTGATGAAACTTCATCCACTGGAGGGATGAAGTTTCATGTCCGTATTTTTAAAAAAATCAATGAAGTTTATGTGGTCTTTATTAACATGTCCCATCTCGTGTGGCATTGTCACATGAGGGGGACATGTTAATAATGTTTTAATGTTTCTATTTTTAAAGTTTCTCGGACTGTCACTGGTCTCCCTGAGACAGCATTTAGTCTCAGGGAGCAGGAAGTGCGCACCTTGACAGATGGGGAATCCCGCTCCCCACCCCCCAACCCCCGCACAGGAAGTGCATAGCGCTTCCCGTCGGAGATGCCGCTGGGCGGGCCTTAATTGGCCCGCTCACTTAAAATGGCGGCGGGCCCCGTTTTAGTGGCGTGGGTCAGCCGTCCGCCCGCCGCCAAGTCAGTGGGGCCCGCACGCCACCCCAGGGCAAGATTCTGCCCCTTATGTCTTCTTCACATCATACTTTCCAGCCTATCCTTGTGTCGTCTGTAAATTTAGCCACCATACCTTTGTTGCCCTCACCTAAGTCATTCATATAAATTGTAAAGAGTTTAGGCCCCAGCCCAGACCCCTGTGGGACTCCACTCGTCACATCCTGCCAATCCGACGAAGACCCATTTATCATCGTCTGTTTTCTGCCAGCCAGCCAATCTCCAATCCATGCCAGTATGTTACCCCTACCCCTGAGATTCTATTTTCTGTAATAATCTTTGATGTGGCACCTTATCAAATGCCTTCTGGAAATCCAAGTCCAGCACATCCACCGGCTCCCCTTTATCCACAGCACGTTACTCCTTCAAAGAACTCTTAACAAACTGGTTAAACATGATTTCTCTTTCGTAAACCCATGCTGGCCCTTCCCAATTACCTTGAGCGTTACACGCCCAGCTACAACCTCTTTAATGGTCACGTCGAACCCCTTCTCCACGACAGGCGTCAAGCTAACTGGCCAGTAGTTTCCTGTTTTCCGCCTCCCTCCCTTCTTGAATAGAGGGGTTATCTTTGCTACTTTCCAGCCGGATGGAGCCTTTCCAGGATCTAGCGAGTTTTGGAAAATTAACACCAACGCATCCACTACCTCCTTTGCCACCTCTTTTGAGACCCTAGGATGAAGTCCGTCAGGAACCGGAGACTTGTCAGCACACAGCTCCAACAGTTTGCTCAGTACTGCTTCCCTAGAGATTGTAATTTCACCAAGTTCCTCTCTCCCCTCCCCCTCCCGATTTGCAGCTATTACTGGAATGTTTTTTGTATCATCCTAGAGTGAAGACAAGCAAAATATTCACCTGCCATTTCTCTATTATCTACTATTAACTCCCCATTCTCACTCTGCAGAGGATCACCACCCACTTTACCTACTCTTTTCCTGTTTAAATACCTGTAGAGACTCTTGCTACCCGTTTTTACATTTCTAGCTATCTTCCTCACATACTCTATATCCTTTCTCTTAATTAACCTTTTAGTCATTGTCTGCTGATGTTTATATTCTGACCAATCACCTGACCTGCCGCTCATCTTTGCACCGTTATGTGCTAGGATTCTCTCTTGTTGGAGATAGTCATTGCCTGGCACTTGTGTGGTGTGAATGTTACTTGCCACTTGTCAGCCCAAGCCTGGATATTGTCCAGGTCTTGCTGCATTTGGACAGGGACTGCTTCAGTATCTGAGGAGTCGCGAATGGTGCTGAACATTGTGCAATCATCAGCGAACATCCCCACTTCTGACCTTATGATGGAGGGAAGGTCATTGATGAAGCAGCTGAAGATGGTTGGGCCAAGGACACTACCCTGAGGAACTCCTGCAGTGATGTCCTGGAGCTGAGATGACTGACCTCCAACAACCACAACCATCTTCCTCTGTGATTCGTATGACTCCAACCAGCGGAGAGTTTTCCCCTGATTCTCATTGACTCCAGTTTTTTGCTAGGGCTCCTTGATGCCTACACTCGGTCAAATGCAGGAGCAGGTGTGGGCAATTCAGCCCCTCGAGCCTGTCCCCCGCCATTCATTACGATCATGGCTGATCTCATTTCGGCCTCAACTCCAATTTCCCGCCCTCTCCCCATAACCTTTCAACCCCTTACTAATTAAAAATCTGTCCATCTCCTCCTAAAATTTATTCAGCGTCCCGGCATCCACTGCGCTCTGAGGTAGTGAGTTCCACAGATTCACAACCCTTTGAGAAAAGTCATTCCTCCTCATCTCTGATTTAAATCTACCACAACTTAGCCTAAAACTCTGGCCTCTCGTTCTAGAATGTCCCACAAGGGGAAACATCCCCTGTCTATCTCCTTCAGCATCTTAGATCCCTCAATTAGTTCTCCTCTCATCCTTCCAAACTCTAGCGAGTATCGGCCTAAACTGCTCAATCTCTCCTCGTAAGACAAGCCCTGCGTCTCTGGAATCAATTAAGGAATCCTCAATCTTCACTTTTCTAGAGAAAACCATCCCAGCTGGTTTGATCTTTTTGATGGGTGTAACATCTCAGTTCATCTAATATTCCATAACGTTTTGTTGCTGCTTTGCACTGTCTCCATGTTTATTTAATAATGTGGAGACCAGAATTGTGCCTGGTAACTCCAGAAGAGATTACAGAGGTTGGGAGAGTTGTAGGGCTGGAGGAGGTTACAGAGATAGGATGGATTGTAGGGTCTGGAAGAGGTTATAGAGATGCGGAGGGTTGTAGGGCATGGAGCAGGTTACAGAGATAGGGTTGTAGTGGCCGGAGGATGTTACAGAGATAGGGAGGGTTGTAGGGGCTGGAGGAGGTTACAGAGATAGGGAGGGTTGTAGGGCATGGAGCAGGTTACAGAGATAGGGTTGTAGTGGCCGGAGGATGTTACAGAGATAGGGAGGGTTGTCGGGGGCTGGAGGAGGTTACAGAGATAGGGAGGATTGCAGAGGCTGGAGGAGGTTACAGAGATAGGGAGGGTTGTATGGGCTGCAGGAGGTTACAGAGATTGGGAGGGTTGCAGGGGCTGGAGGAGGTTACAGAGATAGGGAGGGTTATAGGGTCTGGAGGAGGTTACAGAGACAGGGAGGGTGGTAGGGGCTGGAGGAGGTTACAGAGACAGGGGAGGGTGGTAGGGGCTGGAGGAGGTTACAGAGATAGGAAGGGTTGTAGGGGCTGGAGGAGGTTACAGAGATAGGGAGGGTTGTAGGGGCTGGAGGAGGTTACAGAGATAGGGAGGGTTGTAGGGGCTGGAGGAGGTTACAGAGATAGGGAGGGTTGTAGGGGCTGGAGGAGGTTACAGAGATAGGGAGGGTTGTACGGGCTGGAGGAGGTTACAGAGATAGGGAGGGTTGTACGGGCTGGAGGAGGTTACAGAGATAGGGAGGATTGTAGGGGCTGGAGGAGAAGGAATGGTCAATGCAAGCGCCCTCTGCTGCCCGCCATTCCCATTACCTGAACCGCAGAGCTGCTTCACGTCCAGGTAGCTTCTTCCCTCCATGGCCGGGATTGCAGCAGTGACGGCCATCATGTCCGGCGGCATCTGGTTGATGATGTTGTCGAGCATCGATTGCAGGGACTGCAAGCAGTTGTAAGCGTTTGTCAGAACCCCCAACTTCGGGCCCAATTTGGCGTTCAAGACCTGCCAAGAGAAAGGGAGGTGAATTCAAGGTGACGCATGATATGTGGGAAGGGTGAGGTGTTTCTTTCGCCGTAGGGCGTGGATAACATCAATGTTGTAAAGTTCTTACGTACCTGGAGAAACTCGGGTGTGATTGTATGAGGTACAGGCAAAGTTAGCATCCCAGGTACAGCAAGAAATCAGGGAGGCAAATGGCACGTTGGCCTTCATTGCAAAGGGGATCGGGAGTACAGGAATAGAGACGTCTTGCTGCAATTGTACGGGGCTCTGGTGAGACAACTGTGTGCAGTTCTGGTCTCCGCGTTGAATGAACTTTGGCTTGGGGGAGTGAATGTTGACCAGTTTGGCCCCTGGGATGAGGGGGGGGTGGGGGGGGGATGGGGGAGGTTGTCCTGTCATGAGAGGCCTAGTAAAATCGGGTCCATGTTCTCTGGAGTTCAGAAGAATGAGAGTTGATTCCATGGAAAGAGGGCAAAATTCTTCAGGGGCTTGACGGTGAGACACTGAGAGGTTGTTTCCATTAAGCTGGGGAATCTCGAACGAGGGGGCTTGTCTCTGAGGATAAGGGGAAACGATCATTTAGGACTGCGGTGGGGAGTAATTTCTTCAGCCACAGGGTTGTGAATCTTTGGAATTCGCTACCCCAGAGGCTCCGTCGTTGAATACATTTATAAGGCGGGGATAGACGGATATTTTGGTTTCTCAGGGAATTCTGGGATATGGGGAGAAGGTGGGAAAATGGAGGTGAAGCCCTAGATCAGCCATGAGTCCTCCCCACTCGCCTGGATGAGTGCAGCTCCCACAACACTCAAGAAGCTGGACAACGTCCAGGACAAAGCAGCCCCGCTTGATTGACACCCCATCCACAAACATTCACTCCCTCCACCACCGACACACAGTAGCAGCAGTGTGTGTACCATCTACAAGATGCACTGCAGCAACTCACCGAGGCTCCTTCGACAGCACCTCCCAAACCCACCACCACTACCATCTAGAAGGACAAGGGCAGCAGACACATGGGAACACCAGAACCTGGAAGTTCCCCTCCACGTCACTCACCATCCTGACTTGGAAATATATCGGCCGTTCCTTCACTGTCGCCGGGTCAAAATCCTGGAACTCCCTCCCTAACAGCGCTGTGGGTGTACCTACACCACACGGGGACTGCAGCGGCTCAAGAGGGCAGCTCACCACCACCTTGTCAAGGGGCAATTAGGGATGGGTAATAAATGCTGGCCCAGCCAGCAAAGCCCACATCCATATTGAGTAGCGGAGAAGGCTGGATAGGTTTGCTCCTCCTGTTCCTTAAACTATTACGGCGGGGGGGGGAGAAATGTCTTCACACATGAGGGCCACACAGGATGCCATGTCCTGTAACAGGAGAGGAAGTAGATTCTGTTGAAGATTCAAAGGGAAGATGGGAAATACACGAAGAAAAAAAATGCCGTTGTCTGGGCCTAAATTGGACAGAACCTCATGTGACGCATTTCCATAGCACCTTGCGTCGTTTCGGGGGGCCCTGTGCCTGGCGATCAGCATCCTGACGTAGGATGAATTGGTCTCCTTGTGTTTCCAAAGGCACTGCTGCACTCCCCCGGTACACAGCCGGGATTTCAGCTCTGCGATTCCTGGAGTGTGTTTGAGCCTACGGCCTGCTGACTCAGAACCGGTGGAGTTGCCGAGGGAGACAGGGATGACACAAGTCCAGTGGAGGACCCGGGAGCTGGGCCGCCTGCTCTTGTGCAGTGCCAGCCATTGGATCACTGCAGCCAGCTATCAGCGCGCCAGGGGATCGTGGCTTTGAGTTGAACTATAGAGACTCGAGCTCCATAATCCAGTGCTTGAGTGAGTTTTGCACTGTCGGAGGGTCAGTGCTGAGGGAGTGCGGCACTGTCGGAGGGTCAGTGCTGAGGGAGCGTTGCACAGTCGGAGGGTCAGTACTGAGGGAATGCTGCACTGTCGGAGGGTCAGTACTGAGGGAGTGCGGCACTGTCGGAGGGTCAGTGCTGAGGGAGTGCGGCACTGTCGGAGGGTCAGTACTGAGGGAGTGCTGCACTGTTGGAGGGTCAGTACTGAGGTAGTACAGCACTATCAGAGGGTCAGTACTTAGGGAGTGCTGCACTGTCGGAGGGTCAGCGCTGAGGGAGTGCCATACTGTCGGAGGGTCAGTACTGAGGGAGCGTTGCACGGTCGGAGGGTCAGCACTGAGGGAGTGCGGCACTGTCGGAGAGTTAGTACTGAGGGAGTGTCACACTGTCAGAGGGGCAGTACTAAGGGAGTGTTGCACTGTCAGAGGGTCAGTGCTGAGGGAGTGCCGTACTGTCGGAGGGTCAGTACTGAGGGAGTGCTTCACTGTCGGAGGGTCATTGTTGAGGGAGTGCTGCACTGTCGGAGGGTCAGTGCTGAGGGATGGCCGCACTGTCGGAGGGTCAGTGCTGAGGGAGTGCCACACTGTCAGAGGGTCAGTACTGAGGGAGTGCTGCACTGTCGGAGGGTCAGTGCTGAGGGAGTGCCGCACTGTCGGAGGGTCAGTGCTGAGGGAGTGCTGCACTGTCGGAGGGTCAGTGTTGAGGGAGTGCTGCACTGTCAGAGGGTCAGTACTGAGGGAGTGCTGCACTGTCAGAGGGTCAGTACTGAGGGATTGCTTCACTGTTGGAGGGTCAGTGTTGAGGGAGTGCTGCGCTGTCAGAGTGTCAGTACTGAGGGAGTGCTGCACTGTCGGAGGGTCAGTGCTGAGGGAGTGCCGCACTGTCGGAGGGTCAGTGCTGAGGGAGTGCTTCACTGTCGGAGGGTCAGTGTTGAGGGAGTGCTGCACTGTCAGAGGGTCAGTACTGAGGGAGAGCTGCACTGTCAGAGAGTCAGTGTCAAGGGAGTGCCGCACTGTCGGAGGGTCAGTGCTGAGGGAGTGCTGCACTGTCAGAGGGGCCGTACTGAGGAAGTGCTGCACTGTCAGAGGGTCAGTACTGAGGGAGTGCCGCACTGTCGGAGAGTCAGTACTGAGGGCGTGCTTCACTGTCGGAGGATCAGTGTTGAGGGAGTGCTGCACTGTCAGAGGGTCAGCACTGAGGGAGTGCTGCATTGTCGGAGGGTCAGTACTGAGGAAGGTTTTTTTATTCATTCACGGGATGTGGGCTGTCTCTGGCTGTGCCAGCATTTATTGCCCATCCCTAATTGCCCCCTTGAGAAGGTGGTGGGTGAGCTGCCTTCTTGAGCCGCTGCAGTCCCTGTGGTGTGCTGTTAGGGAGGGAGTTCCAGGATTTTGACCCAGCGGCAGTGAAGGAGCGGCCGATATATTTCCAAGTCAGGATAGTGAGTGACTTGGAGGGGAACTTCCAGGTGGTGGTGTTCCCATCTATCTGCTGCCCTTGTCCTTCTGGATGGTAGTGGTCGTGGGTTTGGAAGGTGCTGTCGAAGGAACATTGGTGAATACCTGCAGTGCATCTTGTAGATGGTACACACACTGCTGCTACTGTGCGTCGGTGGTGGAGGGAGTGAATGTTTGTGGATGTGATGCCAATCAAGCGGGGCTGCTTTGTCCTGGACGGTGTCGAGCTTCTTGAGTGTTGTGGGAGCTGCACTCATCCAGGCAAGTGGGGAGTATCCATCACACTCCTGACTTGTACCTTGTAGATAGTGGACAGGCTTTGTACCTTGTAGATGGTGGACAGGCTTTGTAGAGTCAGGAGGTGAGTTACTCGTCACACAATTCCTAGCCTCTGACCTGCTCTAGTGGTCACAGTATTTATATGGCTAGTCCAGATCAGTTTCTGGTCAATGGTCACCCCGAGGATGTTGATAGTGGGGGATTCAGTGATGGTAATGCCATTGAACATCAAGGGGTGATGATTGGATTCTCTCTTGTTGGAAATGGTCATTGCCTGACACTTGTGTGGCATGAATGTTGCCTGACACTTGTGTGGCATGAATGTTACTTGCCACTTGTCAGCCCCAAGCCTGGATATTGTCCAGGTCTTGCTGCATTTGGACAGGGACTGCTTCAGTATCTGAGGAATCGCGAATGGTGCTGAACATGGTGCAATCATCAGCGAACATCCCCACTCCTGACCTTATGATGGAAGGAAGGTCATTGATGAAGCAGCTGAAGATGGTTGGGCCTAGGACACTACCCTGAGGAACTCCTGCAGCGATGTCCTGGAGCTGAGATGACTGACCTCCAACAACCACAACCATCTTTCTTTGTGCTAGGTATGACTCCAACCTGCGGAGAGTTTTCCCCCCGATTCCCAGTGCTTCCAGTTTTGCTAGGCCTCCTTGATGCCTACACTCAGTCAAATGCTGCCTTGATGTCAAGGGCAGTCACTCTCACCTCACCTCGGGAGTTCAGCTCTTTTGTCCATGTTTGAACCAAGGCTGTAATGAGGTCAGGAGCTGAGTGGCCCTGGCAGAACCCAAACTGGGCATCAGTGAGCAGGTTATTGCTAAGCAAGTGCTGCTTGATAGCACTGTTGATGACTCCTTCTGTTACTTTACTGATGGTCAAGAGTAGACTGATGGAGTAGTAATTGGCCGGGTTGGATTTGTCCTGCTTTTTGTGTATAGGACAAACCTGGGCAATTTTCCACATAGCCAGTTGGATGCCAGTGTTGTAGCTGTACTGGAACAGCTTGGCTAGGGGCGCAGCAAGTTCTGGAGCACAAGTCTTCAGTACTATTGCTGGAATATTGTCAGAGCCCATGGCCTTTGCAGTGAATTCAGCTGTTTCTTGGTATCATGTGGTGTGAATCGAATTGGCTGAAGATGGCATCTGTGATGCTGGGAACCTCCAGAGGAGGCCGAGATGGATCATTCACTCGACACTTCTGATTGTAGCAAATGCTTCAGCCTTATCTTTCGCACTGATGTGCTGGGCTCTCCCATCATTGAGGGTGGGGATATTTGTGGAGCCTCCTCCTCCAGTGAGCTGTTTAATTGTCCACCACCGTTCACGATTGGATATGGGAGGACTACAGAGCTTAGATCTGATCTGTTGGTTGTGGGATCACTTAGCTCTGTCTGTCACTTGCTGCTGATGCTGTTTGGCATGCAAGTAGTCCTGTGTTACAGCTTCACCAGGTTGTCACCTCATTTTTAGGTACACCTGGTGCTGCTCCTGACATGCCCTCCTGCACTCTTCATTGAACCAGTGTTGATCCCCTGACTTGATGGTAATGGTAGAGTGGGGGATATGCCGGGCTGTGAGGTTACAGATTGTGCTCGAGTACAATTCTGCTGCTGCTGATGGCCCACAGCACCTCATGGATGCCCAGTCTTGAGTTGCTAGATCTGTTTGAAATCTACCCCATTTAGTACGGTGTTAGTGCCACACAGCATGGTGGAGGGTAGCCTCAATGTGAAGGTGGAACTTTGTCTCCACACTGACTGTGAGGTGGTCACTCCTACTGAAATTGTCATGGACAGATGTATCTGCAGCAGGCAGGTTGGTGAGGAAGGGGTCAAGTATGTTTTTCCCTCCTGTTGGTTCTCTCACCACCTGCCGCAGACCCAGTCTAGCAGCTTTGTCCTTTAGGACTCGGTCAGCTCGGTCAGTAGTGGTGTTACTGAGTCACTCTCGGTGATGGACATTGAAGTCCCCCACCCAGTGTACATTCTGCACCCTTGCCACCCTCAGTGCTCCCTCCAAGTGGTGTTCAACATGGAGGAGCACTGCTTCATCAGCTGAGGGAGGGCGGTACGTGGTAATCAGCAGGAGGTTTCCTTGCCCATGTTTGATTTGATGCTCTGAGACTTCATGGGGTCCAGAGTTGATGTTGAGGACTCCCAGGGCAACTCCCTCCTGACCGTATCCCACTGTGCCACCACCTCTGATGGGCCTGTCCTGCTGGTGGGACAGGACATACCCAGGGAAGGTGATGGTGGAGCCTGGAACGTTATCTGGAAGGTATGATTCCGTGAAGATGACTATGTCAGGCACGGGCCCTCAGATGTTAGCAAAGAGGACTTTACAGGGTCAACAGGGCTGCGATTGTCCTCGTTTCCGGTGCCTAGCTCGATGCCGGGTGGTCCGTCTGGTTTCATTCCGTTTTTGTGACTTTATGGTGGTCTGATACAACTAAGTGGCTTGCTAGGCCACTTCAGAGGGTGGGTCAACCACATTGCTGTGGGTCTGGAGTCACATGTAGGCCAGACCAGGTAAGGCTGGCAGATTTCCTCCCCTAAAGGGCATTAGTGAACCAGTTGGGTTTTTAGGACAATCGACAATGGTTTTCATGGCTTTTCATTCCAGGGTGGGTTTTGGGTCCGGGTCCCCAGTGCATTACCCTGGAGGGTGTCTGGATTACCAGCCCAGTGACAATACCACTTCACCACCGCCTCCCCACAGCCAGCGTACACGCCACACAATTCCCATTCTCAGACAGTCCAATGGACAGAGAGGACACCGAGTGTAACTGATGATTTGCTGATCTGTGACGAGAGATGGGTCACTCCGAGTCCTGAGACTCGACGCACTGTAATGGCTGCACTGGACAGGTTGCTCATCACAAAATGCTGAGCCAGAGCAAGATATTCGATTTGGTGGCTGTAGTCACTGTAAGAGATGATATCTCTTGTGCTATTCATCGTCAGGAGACAAAAGAACCATTGATGTCACAGAATCACACAGTGCAGAAGAGACCCTTCGGCCCATCGAGTCTGCACCGACACGTGAGAAACACCTGACCTACCTCCCTAACCCCATTTACCAGCACTTGGCCCCATAGCCTTGAATGTTATGCTGTGCCAAGTGCTCATCCAGGTACTTTTTAAAGGATGTGAGGCAACCCGCCTCCACCACCCTCCCAGGCAGTGAATTCCAGACCGTCACCACCCTCTGGGTAAAAAAGCTTTTCCTCACTTCCCCCCTAAACCTCCTGCCCCTCACTTTGAACTTATGTCCCCTCGTGACTGACCCTTCAACTAAGAGGAACAGCTGCTCCCTATTCACCTGGTCATGCCCCTCATAATCTTGTACACCTCGATCAGGTCGCCCCTCAGTCTTCTCTGCTCCAACGAAAACAACCCAAGTCTATCCAACCTCTCTTCATAACTTAAATGTTTCATCCCAGGCAACATCCTGGTGAATCTCCTCTGCACCCCCTCCAGTACAATCACATCCTTCCTATAATGTGGCGACCAGAACTGCACACAGCACTCCAGCTGTGGCCTCACCAAGGTTCTGTACAACTCCAACATGACCTCCCGACTTTTGTAATCGATGCCTTGATTGATAAAGGCAAGTGTCCCATATGGCTTTTTCACCACCCCACTAACATGCCCCCTCCTCCTTCAGAGATCTATGGACACACACGCCAAGGTCCCTTTGTTCCTCAGAACTTCCTTGTGTCATGCCATTCATTGAATACTTCCTTGTCAAGACCATGGGGATAGTCTTGGATGGACCTTTTTGAACACGGAGGTGGGATGTTCTTGATCATGGCGGACGACTATTCTAGATGGATAGAAGTCAAGCAACTGCAGGGTTACGCCTCAGAAGCAGCGATTGTATCGCTGAGGGAGATACTTGCAACACCGTGGAACCTTAGACACTAATCTCAGACAATGGACCGCAGTTTTCCAATGAATACTTTAAAGAGTTCACAGCACCATATGGATTTGTCCATATGACCCGCTCCCCAAGATATTCTCAAGCCAATGGTGAGGCGGGAAGAGTATGTAGTCTTGACATCCAACTTGTACTTCTGAGCTATCGTTTAGCTCCCTTCCAGAATGGCTCAGCATCATGTGAGCTCCTCATGGAGAAAAGACCGAGAACTCAGCTCCCGGCTCTCCCACACGCTCCCATTAGGCATGTACGGTAGGATGACCTGGGCAAGGTGAGGAAGAAAGAGGTCGAGTATCGGTTCCAGCCAGAGGTGGAGCTGTGCCAAGCGTCACAAAGCGCACGACCTATTAGAGCTCCAACCAGGAGAGCCAGTTCGGATCCGAGACCAAGCTTGCTCTGATTGAACAGACGCCATGCCCATGGTCCTGCCTCATCCCAACAGATTAACGGTGCAGCGAGGCAGAGCAGAGGGGCACTAGTTTCTACACCGAAGCAACCTTCTACACAGTCATAGCAGTCACCTACACAACCGAACAGACCGATGCGCTCATCGAGAGAGCCAGATGACTACCAGATTGGAGAACCTGAGGTATCTGTTGATTCTCCTCCTGCCGGCACAGCCTGAGACCACATGCAGGGCCCAAATTCCCAACCTCCTCCAAAGGAGCAGAGCACCAGTTTGGGTGGGCCAGTGAAGCCGTCACAGCAGCTGTCTCTATAAGAAAAGAAATGGAAGTCAGAGACTTGTGGGAGATGTAATATAATGGGGAGAATAAGAGGCTTGGGGGGGGTGCAGGGTGGATGTAGTATAAGGGATTAATTCCAATGGTGTGATATGCTAATGAGACACTGCATACATCATCACAGGAAGTGATATGATGTCCAATGATCTTGCCATCCTGTTGACCTCATGACAAGATGAAGCCACTATAAGGTGTTTCTCAATAAAGTTAATGTTTTCCTTACATCAGCTGAATCTGTAAATATACTGTTAGCACAAGACCAAGAATATTATACTCTCGATTTAAATAATATTCTACTTTTATATTCTTCATATCAAAATGAACTCCTCACATTATATGCCATCTACCAACTTTTTGCCCACTCGCCTAACCTATCTATATCTCTTCTCAGACCTTTGTATCCCCCTCACAACTTTCTTACCTATACTTGTATTGTTAGCAAATGTGGCAAAAGTTTGTCCCTTCATCCAAGTCATTAATATAAATCGTAAATAGCTGAGGATCCAGCACTGATCCCTGTGGTGTTTTGTGAGTTACAGTTTGCCAATCTGACCCATTTAACCCGACTCACTGTTCCCTCTTATCTAACCAGTCCTGTATCCATGCTAACATGTTGTACTCAAACACCATGAGCTCTTATCTAGTGTAGTAATTTTTTATGTGGCACTTTATTGAATGTCTTTTGGAAATCCAGATCCACTAGTTCCCCTATATCAACCCTCCTTGTTACATCCTCAAAGAACTCAAATAAATTCATTCAACATGGTTTCCCTTTCACTAAACCATGTTGACTCTGCCCGGTTGTATTATGATTTTCTCAGCGCCCTGCTACTACCTTCTCAATAATGGAATCCCCAATGACAACAGTTGTCAGGCTAACTTTCCTGCTTTCCCTCTCCCCTCCTTTTTTGAATGGGGGTGTTACATTTGCGGTTTTCCAGTCCACTGGGACTTTTCCAGGATCCTGATACTTTTGGAACATTATAACCAATGCATCCACAATATTTGCAGTCGCTTCTTTCAAGACCCTGGAACACAGGTCACCAGGTCCAGGGGACTTGTTAGCCTTTAGTCTCATTACTTTTCCTAATTATTTTTCTCTAGTCGTTGTGATTGTTTTTAAGTTCCTCCTTCCCTTTTGCCCCTTGAATTTATTCTATTCTCGGGATGCTTTTTGGGTCTTAGAAATACTTGTTCATAATCTCTGCCATTTCCTCATCATTAATTCCTCAGTCCAACCTTCTTCAGGGACAAACTTCAGCTACTCTCTCTCTCTCGTAACGCCTCTCCATCTCTCTCACTCTGGGTCCCCCTCTCTTCCTCCCTCCTTCTCTTCCTCCACAACCCTCCCTCTCTCTCTCTGACACCTCATTCTCAGAAACACCGCACCCTCCACCTCCTCCCCACCACACACACACACACACACACTGGGCAATACCTGGATGACCAGGCCGGTCTCATAAGCACTCCCAAAGCTACCGTCTGGCTGTAAGTTCTGAAGTAAGTCCATCAGCAGCAGTTCGATGGCGACCTGCATCCTGCTGCATAGGATGCTCAGGTTGCTTTGTGTATTCAGCAAGCAGCTCAGCGCTAGGATATAACTGCACTTGGCTCCTGCAAAAGGAGACACAAGGAGTCAAGGGACGGGCTCAATGGTTTCAACTGCATTCTCTCCGAGCCTCGTCAATCATAATTATACATCGGGCAGATCCAACCCCCTTTCCAACCGGGAAACGGAAGATGGGACGAGGATGAAATGTTTGCGACCGGAATCTTCCCTGTCTGAGACGGTGCGAGTGTATTTTCTTTCTGTTTGGTGAGGGACTTTAGTGGGTGAAGGAACCAAGGCAGGTTTGTGAAGCTAAGGTACAGATCAGCCATGTTCTGACCGAATGGTGGGAAACAAATCAAGAGGGGCTTTTTGTAAATTCTTTCATGGGATGTGGGCTGTCGCTGGCTGGGCCCAGCATTTATTGCCCATCCCTAATTGCCCCTTGAGAAGGTGGTGGTGAGCTGCCTTCTTGAGCCGCTGCAGTCCCGTGTGGTGTAGGTACACCCACAGCACCGTTAGGGAGGGAGTTCCAGGATTTTGACCCGTGTGGTGTAGGTACACCCACAGCACCGTTAGGGAGGGAGTTCCAGGATTTTGACCCAGTGACAGTGAAGGAACGGTGATATATTTCCAAGTCAGGATGGTGAGTGGCTTGGAGGGGAACTTCCAGGTGGTGGGTGCTCCCATCTATCTGCTGCCCTTGTCCTTCTAGATGGTAGAGGTCGTGGGTTTGGAAGGTGCTGTCTAAGGAGCCTTGGTGAGTCGCTGCAGTGCATCTTGTAGATGGTACACACACTGCTGCTACTGTGTGTCGGTGGTGGAGGGAGTGAATGTTTGTGGATGGGGTGCCAATCGAGCGGGGCTGCTTTGTCCTGGACGGTGTCCAGCTTCTTGAGTGTTGTGGGAGCTGCACTCATCCAGGCAAGTGGGGAGTATCCATCACACTCCTGACTTGTGCCTTGTAGATGGTGGACAGGCTTTGGGGAGTCAGGAGGTGAGTGACTCACTGCAGGATTCCCAGCCTCTGACCTGCTCTTGTAGCCACACAGGCTGAATGGCCCTCTCATGTGTCTGTGCTGAGGTTTGAGGAGGTGAATGGCCTCCTCCTGCCTGGGCTCTGATTGACCATAAGAAGGTAAGGAGTAGGCCATTCGGCCCATGAAGCCTGCTTCGCTGTTCATTAACAGCGTGGCTGACCTGACTATGGCCTTAACTCCACTTTCCTGCCTGCTCCCTAAAGCCTTTGACTCGCTTGTCAATCAAAGACCTAACTCAGCCTTGGACATATTCACTGACCCAGCCTCCACTGCTGTCTGGGGGGTAGAGGAATCCTCAGAGTAACCACCCTCTGAGAGAGGAAATCCCTCCTCATCTCCGTCTTAAATGGGAGACCCCCTTATCTTTAAACCGTGCCCCCGGTTCTAGAATCCCCCACGAGGGCAAACATCCTCTCAGCATCTACCCTGTCGGAGCTCCTTCCCTCTCCCAGCGGAGTCTCAAGTGAAGATCGCCACTCCTTCTTCCAAACTCCGATGAGCACAGGCCCAACATGCTCAACCTTCTGTCATGAGGCAATCCCTTCACCCCAGGACTCAGCCAAGTGAAGCTTCCCTGAAGTTGCTTCCCACGGAAGATTGACTGAGGGTGGGTCAAAAGGAGCTCACTGGATTTGGTGGTGCGTGATTCTCCCCACGGCCTGGTCTCCACCAGGGTGCGACACAGGGTTGGGAGGGTAGGAACAGTCCCGCCCTGATGCCTCGGCCATTGCTCTGTGGGGGGCGACAGGCTTGAGGGGGCCGATTGGCATCTTCGTCCCTTCAGTTTAGCCAGAACATCCAGCCAAGGGGGAGGTTCCCCCCCCCTCCCCACACAAGAGGCCATTGACAAGTCAGTGGAATGAAGGGGGGGGGGGGCAGTGGAAAAATGAAAGTTAACGCAGAAAATCGTCAAGCGATTCATTTCTGGAAGACAGAGACAGAGAGGCGACATGGACCAGATTATTAAAGTCTAAAAGGGGATGCAGGAGCAGAGGGGCCCGGGTAGATATGTGCACACTCATCGTGAAAGGTGGCAGGAGAGGTGCTGAAGTATTTGCGGTTAATAATATACGGGAACGTGGACTTTATACGCTGGCACACAGAGCAAAAGCAAGGAAGTCATGGTAAATCTGTATAAGAGTGGATTTTGTTTAAAAGGGTAAATTGTTATCAAAAGATGATGGGGGGAGGGCAGGGGTGGAGAGATTAAACTGGAGATGGGAATATTGCCAGAAACGGGGGAAATGGCATTTGTGATAGTTATCCACACGTGTCCGCTCTGCTCAGTGGGTTACACGCTCACTCCAAGGCAGCAGGTCATGGTTTCAATTCTCTCTCCAGATCCTCAATGCCCTCAATCCAGGCAGGCAATCTCCGGTGTCAGTACTGAGGGAGTGCCGCACTGTCGGAGGGTCAGTACTGAGGGAGTGCCGCACTGTCGGAGGGTCAGTACTGAGGGAGTGCCGCACTGTCGGAGGGTCAGTACTGAGGGAGTGCCGCACTGTCGGAGGGTCAGTACTGAGGGAGTGCCGCACTGTCGGAGGGTCAGTACTGAGGGAGTGCCGCTCTGTCAGAGGGTCAGTACTGAGGGAGTGCTGCTCTGTCAGAGGGTCAGTACTGAGGGAGTGCTGCACTGTCAGAGGGTCAGTACTGAGGGAGTGCTGCACTGTCAGAGGGTCAGTACTGAGGGGTGCTGCTCTGTCGGAGGGTCAGTACTGAGGGAGTGCTGCTCTGTCAGAGGGTCAGTACTGAGGGAGTGCTGCACTGTCAAAGGGTCAGTACTGAGGGAGTGCTGCACTGTCAAAGGGTCAGTACCGAGTGAGTGCTGCACTGTCAGAGGGTCAGTACCTAGGGAGTGCTGCACTGTCGGAGGGTCAGTACTGAGGGAGTGCTGCACTGTCAGAGGGTCAGTACTGAGGCAGTGCTGCACTGTCGGAGGGTCAGTACTGAGGGAGTGCTGCACTGTCAGAGGGTCAGTACTGAGGCAGTGCTGCACTGTCAAAGGGTCAGTACTGAGGCAGTGCTGCACTGTCGGAGGGTCAGTACTGAGGGAGTGCTGCACTGTCGGAGGGTCAGTACTGAGGGAGTGCTGCACTGTCAAAGGGTCAGTACTGAGGGAGTGCTGCACTGTCAAAGGGTCAGTACTGAGGGAGTGCTGCACCGTCAGAGGGTCAGTACTGAGGGAGTGCTGCACTGTCGGAGGGTCAGTACTGAGGGAATGCTGCACTGTCAAAGGGTCAGTACTGAGGGAGTGCTGCACCGTCGGAGGGTCAGTACTGAGGGAGTGCTGCATCGTCGGAGGGTCAGTCCTGAGGGAGTGCTGCACTGTCAGAGGGTCAGTACTGAGGGAGTGCTGCACTGTCGGAGGGTCAGTACTGAGGGAGCGCCACACTGTCAGAGGGTCAGTACTGAGGGAGCACCACACTGTCAGAGGGTCAGTACTGAGGGAACACCTTAGGAGCACCTTCCAAACCCACGATCACTACCATCCAGAAGGACAAGGGCAGCAGATAGATGGGAACACCACCACCTGGAAGTTCCCCTCCAATCCACTCACCGTCCTGATTTGGAAATATATCGGCCGCTCCTTCACTGTCGCTGGATCAAAACCCTGGAACTCCCTCCCTAACAGCACGGTGGGTGTACCTACACCACACGGGACTGCAGCGGTTCAAGAAGGCAGCTCACCCACCACCTTCTCAAGGGGGCAATTAGGGCTGGGCAATAAATACTGGGCCCAGCCAGCGACGCCCACATCCCATGTGTCACAAACACGTTAATCACGGAAAATGGTTCATCTTTAAGCACGTTCTAAGAACATATTGGAAGAATTTGTGTTTCTGAAAATAAATTGTCCCTCAAAGGGTTAATGCAAGGTCTCTGGTGGCTGCTGTTGCTGGAAAGGTCAGCATTTTTTTTTTGCAGGGAAGGGTAATGAAGCAGTTTGAAAGCAGCAAGAAGCCCCTTGGCCCCCAGTGGGCTGTTTACTGAAGGGTCACATTCGTGGTTTGTGGCTTTGGGGAAAATAACCATCCCTGGAAAAACTGTGTTTCGGAAGCTGATCGGCTGGTTTCCCTTTCGGGGAGGAAGCTCTAAGGATCGACTGCCTGGGTAAAGAAGACAACAGTTCCGGAATTCCAGGGCCAGTGGGAATTAAATGGGGATGGAAGTTGCTCCGAAGTCGCTCGACTTTCCGAATTCGACGGACCACGAGTTTTCAGTAAAGTCGGCCTGAGAAGTCGTGCGAGAGACAGCGATTGTTTCACACAGCAGGGCTGAGAGGTGCAATTGTATAACCCAGACTCCGTTTCAAGGAAAAGCTCCATCATCTGTCTTTTTCCCTTGAACCAGTGACTTTATCCTTCTGGCAAAATTCCTCTATTTCATTTTATTATTCTTTTGGGGTGTGTGTGTGAGAGAGAGTTTGTGTGTGTGTGTCTGAGAGTGTGTGAGAGAGAGAGTTTGTGTGTGTGTGTGAGTATTTGTGTGTGTGTGAGAGAGAGTTTGTGTGTGTGTGTATTTCTGTGTGTGCGTGAGAGAGTTTGTGTGTGTGTGTGTGAGTATTTGTGTGTGTGTGAGAGTTTGTGTGTGTGTGTCAGTATTTGTGTGTGTGAGAGAGAGTTTGTGTGTGTGTGTATTTCTGTGTGTGCGTGAGAGAGTTTGTGTGTGTGCGTGTGAGTATTTCTGTGTGTGAGAGAGAGTTTGTGTGTTTGTGTGTGAGTATTGCTGTGTGTGTGAGAGAGTTTGTGTGTGTGTATGTGTGTCTGAGAGTGAGAGAGAGAGAGTTTGTGTGTGTGTGTGTCAGTATTTCTGTGTGTGTGTGAGAGAGTTTGTGTGTGTGTGAGTATTTCTGTGTGTGAGAGAGAGTTTGTGTGAGAGAGAGAGAGTTTGAGTGTGTGTGAGTATTTCTGTGTGTGAGAGAGAGAGAGTTTGTGTGTGTGTGTGTGTGTGTGTCTGAGAGTGTGAGAGAGAGTTTGTGTGTGTGTATGAGTGGGTGTGTGTATG
>JANJGN010004350.1:0-10000 GCA_026770705.1 Isurus oxyrinchus | reverse complement strand
CAGCCCGATAAGAAGCTTTGCCTTTCAACTTGATAAGTCTGGTTTTCTAATAAACGAATAATTCTGCCGCTTGTTGAAGAAACCTGGGCCTTGCACGGTCATCCTGCGCTTAGCAGGTAAAGCGCAGAGCTGGGGGGAGAAATCATTTCAGGATAGGTTGTGGCCCGTGGAGCGGTGGAACTGGAGACGGACAGTGCACTGCCCCGCTCCCCCCCCACCCCCCATCCGCCCCCATCCCGGCCATGACACCCGAAAGGAGAAATGAAAGCTAGAAGCTGTGCTCAGCAGGCCTGGGACCATTTCACTCTGCGTCCTCACTGATGGACATGTTCCTGGACTCTGGTGCGGCGAGGTTGATGATGAAGCTGACAAACTGGTGAACAGTGACGACGGAGATCTCTTCATTTTCCAGACACAGGGCGAGGATGGCGAGGCTGACCTGGTGGGAGTCGGTAAAGTACGACTGGGTCGTATCTGCGAATGGCAAGAAGAAGAGTAAATGCAAACAGTGGTCGGGAGGTGCAGAACGTCAGCGCCGCCGGAAGGAGGGCAACGATTTGGCCGAGGGTTTGGGTCTTGCTCTCGTCAGGATAACTTGGGGGGGGGGGATGCCCATGTCGGGGGGGCAGCGAGAGCTCCTCGGTCCGGTGTAAAGTCGGGGCTTTTCCCCACCTGGGCGTACTAGCCATGGTCCTGAGGACAGCCAGACGAGGAGAGTTGACATAAGGAGCCCGTTCTCAGCAACGCCGATGACACAAGCTGGGGGCGCCACTGATCGTAACGCCGTCAGCAGGAGGCGGCCGCGAGGGAGACCGTTTGGCCCACTGGGCCCGTGCTGGCCCTTTGAACGATTCTATCCAATTAGTCCCGCTTCCCCTGCTCTCACCACCCCCCTCCACACAGCACCCCCCACCCCAACCCCCACCCCGGGGAACCTGCCCATCTTTCCCCCATTAAGCATTTATCCAAGTTACAGCTGAGACGGCTCCCGCCGCCCTTCCTGACAACGCATTCCAGATCAGGACAAACCCGCTGCCGCGTGACAAGGTTTCCGGACCCCGACCACTCGCTGGGTGACAAGGTTTCCGGAGCCCGACCACTCGCTGGGTGACAAGGTTTCCGGACCCCGACCACTCGCTGGGTGACAAGGTTTCCGGACCCCGACCACTCGCTGCGTGACAAGGTTTCCGGACCCCGACCACTCGCTTGGTGACAAGGACCCCGACCACTCGCTGGGTGACAAGGTTTCCGGACCCCGACCACTCGCTGCGTGACAAGGTTTCCGGACCCCGACCGCTCGCTGGGTGACAAGGTTTCCGGACCCCGACCACTCGCTGCGTGACAAGGTTTCCGGACCCCGACCACTCGCTGGGTGACAAGGACCCCGACCACTCGGTGTGTGACAAGGTTTCCGGACCCCGACCACTCGCTTGGTGACAAGGTTTCCGGACCCCGACCACTCGCTGGGTGACAAGGTTTCCGGACCCCGACCACTCGCTGGGTGACAAGGTTTCCGGACCCCGACCACTCGCTGGGTGACAAGGTTTCCGGACCCCGACCACTCGCTTGGTGACAAGGACCCCGACCACTCGCTGGGTGACAAGGTTTCCGGACCCCGACCACTCGCTGCGTGACAAGGTTTCCGGACCCCGACCACTCGCTGGGTGACAAGGTTTCCGGGCCCCGACCACTCGCTTGGTGACAAGGACCCCGACCACTCGCTGGGTGACAAGGTTTCCGGACCCCGACCACTCGCTGCGTGACAAGGTTTCCGGACCCCGACCACTCGCTGGGTGACAAGGTTTCCGGGCCCCGACCACTCGCTTGGTGACAAGGACCCCGACCACTCGCTGGGTGACAAGGTTTCCGGACCCCGACCACTCGCTGGGTGACAAGGTTTCCGGACCCCGACCACTCGCTGGGTGACAAGGTTTCTGGACCCCGACCACTCGCTTGGTGACAAGGACCCCGACCACTCGCTGGGTGACAAGGACCCCGACCACTCGCTGGGTGACAAGGTTTCCGGACCCCGACCACTCGCTGCGTGACAAGGTTTCCGGACCCCGACCACTCGCTGGGTGACAAGGACCCCGACCACTCGCTAGGTGACAAGGTTTCTGGACCCCGACCACTCGCTGGGTGACAAGGACCCCGACCACTCGCTAGGTGACAAGGTTTCCGGACCCCGACCACTCCCTGGGTGACAAGGTTTCCGGACCCCGACCACTCGCTGGGTGACAAGGACCTCGACCACTCGCTGCGTGACAAGGTTTCCGGACCCCTACCACTCGCTGGGTGACAAGGACCCCGACCACTCGCTGCGTGACAAGGACCCCGACCACTCGCTGCGTGACAAGGTTTCCGGACCCCGACCACTCGCTGCGTGACAAGGTTTCCGGACCCCGACCACTCGCTGGGTGACAAGGACCCCGACCACTCGCTGGGTGACAATGTTTCCGGACCCCGACCACTCGCTGCGTGACAATGTTTCCGGACCCCGACCACTCGCTTGGTGACAAGGTTTCAGGACCCCGACCACTCGCTGGGTGACAAGGTTTCCGGACCCCGACCGCTCGCTGGGTGACAAGGTTTCCGGACCCCGACCGCTCGCTGCGTGACAAGGTTTCTGGACCCCGACCACTCGCTGAGTGACAAGGTTTCCGGACCCCGACCACTCGCTGCGTGACAAGGTTTCCGGACCCCGACCACTCGCTGGGTGACAAGGTTTCCGGACCCCGACCACTCGCTGGGTGACAAGGACCCCGACCGCTCGCTGGGTGACAAGGTTTCCGGACCCCGACCACTCGCTGCGTGACAAGGTTTCCGGGCCCCGACCACTCGCTGGGTGACAAGTTTCCGGACCCCGACCACTCGCTGGGTGACAAGTTTCCGGACCCCGACCACTCCCTGGGTGACAAGGTTTCCGGGCCCCGACCACTCGCTGGGTGACAAGGTTTCCGGACCCCGACCACTCGCTGGGTGACAAGGACCCCGACCTCTCGCTGGGTGACAAGTTTCCGGACCCCGACCACTCGCTGGGTGACAAGGTTTCCGGACCCCGACCACTCGCTGGGTGATAAGGACCTCGACCACTCGCTGCGTGACAAGGTTTCCGGACCCCGACCACTCGCTGCGTGACAAGGTTTCCGGACCCCGACCACTCGCTGCGTGACAAGGTTTCCGGACCCCGACAACTCGCTGGGTGACAAGGTTTCCGGACCCCGACCACTCGCTGGGTGACAAGGTTTCCGGACCCCGACCACTCGCTGGGTGACAAGGTTTCCGGAACCCGACCACTCGCTGGGTGACAAGGTTTCCGGAACCCGACCACTCGCTGGGTGACAAGGTTTCCGGACCCCGACCACTCGCTTGGTGACAAGGTTTCCGGACCCCGACCACTCGCTGGGTGACAAGGTTTCCGGACCCCGACCACTCGCTTGGTGACAAGGTTTCCGGACCCCGACCACTCGCTTGGTGACAAGGACCCCGACCACTCGCTGGGTGACAAGGTTTCCAGACCCCGACCACTCGCTGGGTGACAAGGACCCCGACCTCTCGCTGGGTGACAAGTTTCCGGACCCCGACCACTCGCTGGGTGACAAGGACCTCGACCACTCGCTGCGTGACAAGGTTTCCGGACCCCGACCACTCGCTGCGTGACAAGGTTTCCGGACCCCGACCACTCGCTGGGTGACAAGGACCTCGACCACTCGCTGGGTGACAAGGTTTCCGGACCCCGACCACTCGCTGCGTGACAAGGTTTCCGGACCCCGACAACTCGCTGGGTGACAAGGTTTCCGGACCCCGACCACTCGCTGGGTGACAAGGTTTCCGGACCCCGACCACTCGCTGGGTGACAAGGTTTCCGGACCCCGACCACTCGCTGCGTGACAAGGTTTCCGGACCCCGTCCACTCGCTGGGTGACAATGTTTCCGGACCCCGACCACTCGCTTGGTGACAAGGACCCTGACCACTCGCTGCGTGACAAGGTTTCCGGACCCCGACCACTCGCTGCGTGACAAGGTTTCCGGACCCCGACCACTCACTGGGTGACAAGGACCCTGACCACTCGCTGCGTGACAAGGTTTCTGGACCCCGACCACTCGCTGGGTGACAAGGTTTCCGGACCCCGACCACTCGCTGCGTGACAATGTTTCCGGACCCCGACCACTCGCTTGGTGACAAGGACCCCGACCACTCGCTGGGTGACAAGGTTTCCGGACCCCGACCACTCGCTGGGTGACAAGGTTTCCAGACCCCGACCGCTCGCTAGGTGACAAGGTTTCCGGACCCCGACCACTCGCTGGGTGACAAGGTTTCCGGACCCCGACCACTCGCTGCGTGACAAGGTTTCCGGGCCCCGACCACTCGCTGGGTGACAAGTTTCCGGACCCCGACCACTCGCTGGGTGACAAGTTTCCGGACCCCGACCACTCGCTGCGTGACAAGGTTTCCGGGCCCCGACCACTCGCTGGGTGACAAGGTTTCCGGACCCCGACCACTCGCTGCGTGACAAGGTTTCCGGACCCCGACCACTCGCTGGGTGACAAGGTTTCCGGACCCCGACCACTCGCTGGGTGACAAGGTTTCCGGACCCCGACCACTCGCTGAGTGACAAGGTTTCCGGACCCCGACCACTCGCTGCGTGACAAGGTTTCCGGACCCCGACCACTCGCTGCGTGACAAGGTTTCCGGACCCCGACCACTCGCTGCGTGACAAGGTTTCCGGACCCCGACCACTCGCTGCGTGACAAGGACCCCGACCACTCGGTTGTTGACAAGGTTTCTGGACCCCGACCACTCGCCTGGTGACAAGGTTTCCAGACCCCCTCCACACGCCGGGTGACAAGGTTTCCGGACCCCGACCACTCATTGGGTGACAAGGACCCCGACCACTCGCTTGGTGACAAGGACCCCGACCACTCGCTGCGTGACAAGGTTTCCGGACCCGGACCACTCGCTGGGTGACAAGGTTTCCGGACCCCGACCACTCGCTGGGTGACAAGGTTTCCGGGCCCCGACCACTCGCTGGGTGACAAGGTTTCCGGACCCGGACCACTCGCTGGGTGACAAGGTTTCCGGACCCCGACCACTCACTGGGTGACAAGGTTTCCGGACCCCGACCACTCGCTGGGTGACAATGTTTCCGGGCCCCGACCATTCGCTGGGTGACAACGTTTCCGGACCCCGACCACTCGCTGCGTGACAAAGATTTTTTTCCCCTCACACATCGCTTTTGCCCCTTTGGCGCAATTGCTTTAAACCCGCGCCCTCTCGTTCTCGATCCTTCCGCCAACGGGAGCAGTTTGCCCCTGTCCGCTCTGTCCAGACCCCCTCCCAACCTTCTCTCCTCCAGGGAAAAACAGCCCCAACGTCTCCGGTGTCTCCTCGGAGTTGAAGTTGCCCATCTCTCGGGACCGTTATCATGAATCTTCCCTGCGCTCTCTCCGATGCCTTCACATCCTTTCCCAGAGTGCGGCTCCCAGAACTGGACTCGATGCTCCAGCTGAGGCTGAACGAATGAGTGATACAAGTGCAGCATAACCTCCCTGCTCTTGTACTCTCTGCCCCTATTAGTGCAGCCCAGGATAGCTGTCCGCTTTATTAACCGCGTTCTCTACCCATCCCGCCACCTTCAATGCCTTATCCACATATACACCCAGCTCCCTCGGCTCCTGCACCCCCTTTACAGCTGCGCCCTTTAGTTTGCGTGGCCTCCCCATGTTCTTCCAACAGCCAACGAAATAACGCCACCGTTGCAAGACTGGAAACGCTCCCTCGCCCCGCCACCAATTTATGCACAGCAAGATCCCACAACCTGTTTTGTTCTTAGCCCGAGGTGGGGGGGGGGGGGGGGGTGGGGGGGGGGGGGGGGTTAACCACTGGGGCCCATGCCACCCCAACCCCCACCTGCCCTTCTTCACCTGAACAGTCGTGGGGCGCGAGAGAGGCCAGCGATTCGGGCCCAAGGCCCCAACCCCAAGGGACGGTCTTCAAAGCCCCTCCGGGAGGTTATAGGGGGTCGAAGGCGCTATAGGAAGGCAGCTTGCTGTCGGCACCACCACCCCCCCCCACCCCCCTCCCCCCCCCACCACCCCTCTCCGCACCTACCCAGCGCGTGCATCTCGATGGTCAGTGTGGCATCCAGCAGACGGATCAGGTTGATTCCCAGGTTGTTGTTGGGAATGTTGGCGGGATCGATGCAGGCAGATCGGAACGCCAACGTGTACAAACCCATGTCACCGGTCGTGAAGGTCCCGTCTGCAATCAGAGGACAAGACCATGCAAGAGGGCCTGCTTCAAACAAAAACATTCCCAAGTTCCAATCAGTCCTCGGGAGGAGGCCCCATTCAATCCCCCCCCCCCCCCCTCGAGCCTGTTACACAGGAACAGGAGGAGGCCCCATTCAATCCCCCCGCCCCCCCTCCTCGAGCCTGTTACACAGGAACAGGAGGAGGTCCATTCAGCCCCCTCCTCGAGCCCGTTAGACAGGAACAGGAGGAGGCCCCATTCAGCCCCCTCCTCGAGCCTGTTACACAGGAACAGGAGGAGGCCATTCAGCCCCCTCCTCGAGCCTGTTACACAGGAACAGGAGGAGGCCCCATTCAGCCCCCTCCTCGAGCCTGTTACACAGGAACAGGAGGAGGCCCCATTCAGCCCCCTCCTCGAGCCTGTTACACAGGAACAGGAGGAGGCCATTCAGCCCCCTCCTCGAGCCTGTTACACAGGAACAGGAGGAGGCCCCATTCAGCCCCCTCCTCGAGCCTGTTACACAGGAACAGGAGGAGGCCCCATTCAGCCCCCTCCTCGAGCCTGTTACACAGGAACAGGAGGAGGCCATTCAGCCCCCTCCTCGAGCCTGTTACACAGGAACAGGAGGAGGCCCATTGAACCCCCTCGAGCCTGTTACACAGGAACAGGAGGAGGCCATTCAGCCCCCTCCTCGAGCCTGTTACACAGGAACAGGAGGAGGCCCCATTCAATCCCCCCCCCCCTCCTCGAGCCCGTTACACAGGAACAGGAGGAGACCCCATTCAGCCCCTCCTCAAGCCCTTTACACGGGAACAGGAGGAGGCCCGATTCAGCCCATCCTCAAGCCCGTTACACAGGAACAGGAGGAGCCCCATTCAGCCCCCTCCTCGAGCCTGTTACACAGGAACAGGAGGCCCCATTCAGCCCCCCTCCTCGAGCCAGTTACACAGGAACAGGAGGAGGCCATTCAGCCCCCTGGAGCCTGTTACACAGGAACAGGAGGAGGCCCCATTCAGCCCCTCCTCGAGCCTGTTACACAGGAACAGAAGGAGGCCCCATTCAGCCCCTCCTCGAGCCTGTTACACAGGAACAGGAGGGAGGCCCCATTCAGCCCCTCCTCGAGCCCGTTACACAGGAACAGGAGGAGGCCCCATTCAACCCCCTCCTCGAGCCTGTTACACAGGAACAGGTGGAGGCCCCATTCAGCCCCCTCCTCGAGCCTGTTACACAGGAACAGGAGGAGGCCCCATTCAGCCCCCTCCTTGAGCCTGTTACACAGGAACAGGAGGAGGCCCCATTCAGCCCCCCTCCTCGAGCCTGTTACACAGGAACAGGAGGAGGCCCCATTCAGCCCCCTCCTCGAGTCTGTTACACAGGAACAGGAGGAGGCCATTCAGTCCCTGGAGCCTGTTACACAGGAACAGGAGGAGGCCCCATTCACCCCCTCCTCGAGCCTGTTACACAGGAACAGGAGGAGGCCCCATTCAGCCCCCTCCTCGAGCCTGTTACACAGGAACAGGAGGAGGCCATTCAGTCCCCTGGAGCCTGTTACACAGGAACAGGAGGAGGCCCTATTCAGCCCCCTCCTCGAGCCCGTTACACAGGAACAGGAGGAGGCCCCATCCAGCCCCCTCCAGCCCTTCACACCGTTCAATCATTCTGCAGCGTAATTTACCCGCCTTGCTTAGCCGAACCGAAACAGAGTTTTAAAAAAAAAATCAATCAATCTCCGGTTTGAAAACTTGCGCCAGGGTGTGGGCACCTTGTGGTTACGTTCCTGAACCCAGCGATGCGAGGTATTGGTTTAAACCTCACCGAGACTCGGGTTGAAAACACCCCCCCCCCCCCCCCCCCCCCCCCCCCCCACCTCGCCGGCCGGCAGGGCAGAGTGAGAATCGGAGTGAGGTTCAAGTCAGTGTCTTTGGGGTGGGGTGTTAGTGCCTCTACTTTTCCCTGACCTCGGTCTGGGCGCACAGGGGGCAGTTCCAAAATTTGCGGGGCCGCGTGAAAGCCTGGACACATTGCACGCAGGTAGGGTGGGGGCGTGGGTGGGGCGGGGTGGGGGGGGGTGGTGGGGGTGTCGGTGAGGGTGCAGAGCTTTGAGAGGACACAGAGGGATCGGCGGGTGAAGTTTATTGTGTGAGCCGATTCCCCTTTCGCAGGAGAGGCGACAAGAAATGGAGGGTCCGACACTCCAGGGGCTGCAGGAGCAGGCGGACTTTGGGGTGTGGCGGGGTGGGGGGTGGGCCTCTGTGCACAAATCATCGAAGCGGGGCAAGACAGGTTGAGAGATCGGTTAGAAGTACAAACCTTAAGGGGTCCTGGGTTTCACGAGTAGGGGCAAAGAGCGCAAGAGCTTACGCGGAACTCGTATAAGGCACGAGCTGGGCCTCAGCTGGAGTATTGCGTCCAGTTCCGGGAGCTGCACTCTCTCGGCAGGAGGTGAACGCATCGGAGGGAGCGCAGGAAAGAGGGGAGGCAGTGGTATTGTCACTGGACGTGGTAACCCAGAGACCCAGGGTCATTATTCCAGGGACCCGAGTTCGAATCCCACCACAACCGATGGTGAAGCTTGAGTTCAATCACTACCCGGAGTTAAAAGTCCAACGATAGCCACGAAACAATTGTCGACTGCCATTGAAAACCCATCTGGTTCACTAATTCCCCTCGAGGGAGGGAAATCTGCACGTGATCGATCTGAGGGTGTGACCTGGAGCATAGATAAAGGAGAACTGGTGGACGTGGTGTATTTGGATTTTCGAAAGACTTTCGTTGGGAAATCTGCTGGCTTCACCTGGGACTCCATGTGACTCCAGACCCACAGCAACGTGGTTGACTCCTAAGTGCCCTCCGAACAAGGGCAATTAGGGATGGGTAATGAATTCTGGCCTAGCCAGCGACGCCCATGAACCAATGAAAAAGATTCACGAGGCTGGTTCCAGGGATGGGGAACTTCAGTTACGAAGGTAGATTGGAGAAGAGAGGAGGTTTGACGGAGCTGCTCAGAATCGTGAGGAGGTGGGGGCGGTGGTGTTCTGGACAGAGCAGGTCGGGAGAATCGGTTTCTGTTGATGGGGGTGGAAATCGAGAGTGAGGGGGTTTATGGGCGTTGCTGGCTTGGTCAGTATTCATTACCCATCCCTAATAGCCCCCCCTGCCCCTCTTCAGAGGCCGCAAAAGGTGACGCGAGGAACAGCTGGTGGCCGCAGTGTGTGGTTGGGGTCTGGAATGCACTGCCCGAAAGGGGTGGTGGAAGCAGGACCAACTGAGGTGTCCGGAAAAAGGAGAATTGGAGAGACACAATTTGTGGGTGAATGGATGGGAAGCAGGACAAGGTGAACTGCTGTTGTCCAAGAGCCGACACAGACATGACCATGGAACGGCCTCCCTCTGTGCTGTAACCATTCTATGATTTCACACTGGTCTCTGCAAAGGGAACCCGTGATTCCAGTCTGAGGGTATCGACGTGACTCCAGTCCTTACCCAGTCTGAGGGTATCGACGTGACTCCAGTCCTTACCCAGTCTGGGGGTATCGACGTGACTCCAGTCCTTAACCAGTCTGAGGGTATCCACGTGACTCCAGTCCTTACCCAGTCTGGAGGTATCCACATGACTCTAGCCCTTACCCAGTCTGAGGGTATCTACGTGACCCCTGTCCTTACCGAGTCTGGGGGTATCTATGTGACCCCTGTCCTTACCCAGTCTGGAGGTACCCACGTGACTCCAGTCCTTACCCAGTCTGGAGG
>JANJGN010004349.1:0-34163 GCA_026770705.1 Isurus oxyrinchus | reverse complement strand
GCCTCGTGCCCTTGGCCCTCTTTTAGCCGCTCGCTGCTGTCCGTCAGCGCCCCCAACATTCACCGCCGGCCAACTTCCCTCGCTCTCCTGCAGTCAGGTAGGCAGGAATTGGTCAGTTCCCGCACAGCAAGATCCCATCAGTCGGAGCAGCCGGTGGTCCCCGGATGTGCTACTTACACCCTCAGTGTCTGGAGCCAGGACCAAGTAACTCATTACGTCCGCGTGAGAGGAGAGATACCGCAGGATAGTAACAGTGACAGTGCGGCACTCCCTCAGTACTGACCCTCTGACAGTGCGGCACTCCCTCAGTACTGACCCTCCGACAGTGCGGCACTCCCTCAGTACTGACCCTCTGACAGTGCGGCACTCCCTCAGTACTGACCCTCAGACAGTGCGGCACTCCCTCAGTACTGACCCTCCGACAGTGCGGCGCTCCCTCAGTACTGACCCTCCGACAGTGCGGCACTCCCTCAGTACTGACCCTCCGACAGTGCGGCACTCCCTCACCACCGCCCCCCACACCTCCCCCCCGCCCCCCCAACCCCCTCGTCTCCAGCTGGGAGCGGGGAGAGAAGCCCCCCCCGATATTATCCCCCACCCCACGCACCGAGGAAATCTCCGCCGGGTTTTGGTGGTTTTCTGCCTCCTGGGTACAGCCTTTATTTATTAAAAAATAACACACGTACATTTATTGAGGTAAAAAAAAAAGAGAGAGAGAATCAAATAGCCAAAAAAGTTAATTATGTCTCAGATTTACAAAAACAAAAAGGTTATCGGTAGTGGTGATTCTTCCTCGATTCTCATCAGCAATCAACTTCGGGAGGGGAGAAGAACAGAACGAGAGAAAGAAAAGAAACGAGCAGTAAAAGCTAAATAAGCAACAAGGCAGGAGGACCCCCCCCCCACCCCCCTCCACACACACCCACCCCACCCCCCTCCTCCGCACAGGCAACAACCTGGCTCAGCGGGCCCTTTCTTGTTAGGCCTCACTACGCACCCCTCCCTCTCCCCACCCCCACCTCCCCCCCTCTCACCTCCCCACCCCAACTTGTCAACCGAGGCTCGCGGCCAAGAGCGGAGCAAGATCCCAGCCCCCCCGCACCGGCAAACGCAGTTCCCGCGCGGGCCTGACTCTCCTCCCACCCATCGAGCGAGCCAGAGGGAGGGGGGGGGGGGGGGGGGGGGGGGGGGGGGGGGGGGGGGCGGGGGTAGGAGGTGGGGGGGGGGGGGGGTGGTACGGCCTCGGAGGTGAGAAAGAGAGAGG
Source organism: Isurus oxyrinchus (assembly GCA_026770705.1). Lineage (NCBI taxonomy): Eukaryota > Metazoa > Chordata > Chondrichthyes > Lamniformes > Lamnidae > Isurus > Isurus oxyrinchus. The sequence goes on along the minus strand of JANJGN010004349.1, from coordinate 32,899 downwards.
TTTCGGTTCTCAAAAAGCCCACGTCCGCACCCCTCCCCACACCGTGGAGAGGCCTCATCGCCCTCGTCCAGTGCAGCGTTGTCAATGGTCTCTCTCTCTCTCCTTGCCTCGTGGTTGGGGTGGGTGGGTGCACCTCCGCCCCATTCTACGCCAAAGGCACAAGGATCGAAACGGAGAGAGAGAGAGAGAGAGAGAGAGAGGAGGGAGGCGCGAATAATTCCTGGCAACGCTAAGTGGATACCGCCCCCCCACCCCCCACCCACCACCACCCCTGATTCACTTCCCCAATTCACCTCCCCTTCCTACCCCACCCACCCCCCTCCCTCCCTCCCTCTCTCTCTATGTCCAATTCTGCCTTGAAATCTCTGGGCCAAAGTGACCATGCAGGGCATGCCTAACCCATCAGCTCCAACATCCCAGCCAACAAGCCCCTGCGCCCCTCACCGATCCCAAAAAAAATTAAACCAAATGAGAAAAACAAGTCACACAAACGTCAACCCCACCCCCCCACCCACCCCACCACCCCAGCAAAGTGCAAACGGGAATGTCCTCTCCCCTCGATTTTAGTGTTACAGATTTCACGGCCTATATTTTTCTCTCTGGCCCCCCCCCCCCACCCCACACCCCACCCCACACCCACCCCTCGCCCCCACCTCCTGGACTCGCTGCTTTTTGCCCAGCAGGCAAGAGCAGGCCGACACACGGGCAGAGGGTGTACACCTCTCGCTCCCTTACCCTCCCACCGCAGCCCCCTCCCTCACAGAGGCCGTGCGCACAGGAGGGATGTCCCACCCACCCCTCAAATCTCCTCACCTGAGAGACCAGTGAGGGAGGGAGGAGGTGGGAGGGAGGTGCAGGTTATGCCCGCGCCTGCTCAACTCCCTCGTCTGGAGGGAGCAGGGGGTCTCCGTGTGGCACGGGAGAGGTGGTGGGGTCCTTAAAAAGAGAGAGAGAGAGAGAGAGACACACACTCCGGATACACGATTGGTCCACCCCGCAACTCCTCCGAGGGAGAAGCCGAGCCAGGGAAATCGGGAGGGGGAAGCGGAAGGTGAGACTGACACCGGAAGAAGCAAGACCCCCCCCCCACACCTAACCCTCAAAGTTCAAACCCCGGCAAAGGCCAAAAGCAGCGACCGGTTAGAATCCCAGAGCACAGCACCACCAGCATCATGGATGTGACCACCACCCACTGGGCCAAACGATGGACCTCAGCCCGCTCGGGGACTCCAGTCCGCCACAAAACATCTCTCCCCCGTTGGGGGGAGGGGTAGGGGAGTAATTGAAACACCCTTGCAAAAGAGGGGCGTATGGAGAGGATGTGGCAGGAGGGAGGAGGAGGGGGGGAGGAGAAACGGTGAGGGGGTTGGGAAGCGGTGGTGTGGATAACTCACTGGTGTTATACACACACACACACCACCCCCACCCCCACCCCCACCTCACAAAGGGTCTCAAAGAGACAAGGGGACCAAGGAGTCACTCTCAGGAATGTTTACGCCGCTCTCCCTCCCCGGCGAAACCTCCCGCTCTCCCGTTCCGACTGAGGGGGGGACGAGGTGAGGCGAGCAGCTGGCCAGAGGGTCGGGGGTAAGGGGAGGCATTTCAGCGGGAAGCGAGGGGTTGAAGGCACAGAGCAAACGTGGCGAAGGATCTGCCGTTTCACAGCACACCCCGCACCACAGTCCCCTCCCCTCCTCTCTCACTCTCTCTCTCTCACTCCCATCAACCCTAATTGTCCCATATATATATATTATTAAAAAAGACATAATTCTTAAGTACAAAGAGAGGCTGCCATTCAATGGGCTTTCTGAGATGTCTACACAGGAGAATCAGCTTGCTTACGGTGCCCACAAACTCTACCAGTGTCCATATATATTTTTATATATATATACTTTACATATGTATATATATATAATATATATATACACACACACACACACACACAGACACACACACACAGGTGTGTAAAAAATATATCAGAATAGGCAGTGGCATCTTCACCAGTTAGTCAGTTGAGAGATGGTCTAGTTATTCTGCAAAGGAAACACAAAACGATCAATTAGCCGAGATGTCAATGAAGAAACCACGCGAGGAACAGCAGTGTAGGGGTTACGTTACTGGACTAATAATCCAGGGTACAGCAGTGTAGGGGTTACGTTACTGGACTAATAATCCAGGGTACAGTAGTGTTGGGGTTACGTTACTGGATGAATAATCCAGGGTACAGTAGTGTAGGGGTTACATTACTGGACTAATAATCCAGGGTACAGTAGTGTAGGGGTTACGTTACTGGACTAATAATCCAGGGTACAGCAGTGTAGGGGTTACGATACTGGGACTAATAATCCAGGGTACAGTAGTGTAGGGGTTACGTTACTGGACTAATAATCCAGGGTACAGTAGTGTAGGGGTTACGTTACTGGGACTAATAATCCAGGGTACAGTAGTGTAGGAGTTACGTTACTGGGACTAATAATCCAGGGTACAGTAGTGTAGGGGTTACGTTACTAGACTAATAATCCAGGGTACAGTAGTGTAGGGGTTACGTTACTGCGACTAATAATCCAGTGTACAGTAGTGTAGGGGTTACGTTACTGGACTAATAATCCAGGGTACAGTAGTGTAGGGGTTACGTTACTGGGACTAATAATCAAGGGTACAGTACTGTAGGGGTTACGTTACTGGACTAATAATCCAGGGTACAGTAGTGTAGGTGTTACGTTACTGGACTAATAATCCAGGGTACAGTAGTGTAGGGGTAACGTTACTGGACTAATAATCCAGGATACAGTAGTGTGGAGGTTACGTTACTGGATTAATAATTCAGGGTACAGTAGTGTAGGGGTTACGTTACTGGACTAATAATCCAGGGTACAGTAGTGTAGGGGTTACGTTACTGGACTAATAATCCAGAGTACAGTAGTGTAGGGGATACATTACTGGACTAATAATCCAGGGTACAGCAGTGTAGGGGATACGTTACTGGACTAATAATCCAGGGTACAGTAGTGTAGGGGTTACGTTACTGGACTAATAATCCAAGGTACAGTAGTGTAGGGGTTACGTTACTGGATTAATAATCCAGGGTACAGTAGTGTAGGGGTTACATTACTGGACTAATAATCCAGGGTACAGTAGTGTAGGGGATACGTTACTGGACTAAAAATCCAGGGTACAGTAGTGTAGGTTAACATCACTGGACTAATAATCCAGGGTACAGTAGTGTAGGGGTTACATTACTGGACTAATAATCCAGGGTACAGTAGTGGGGTTACATTACTGGACAAATAATCCAGGGTACAGTAGTGTAGGGGTTTCGTTACTGGACTAATAATCCAGGGTACAATAGTGTAGGAGTTACGTTACTGGACTAATAATCCAGGTACAGTAGTGTAGGGGTTACATAACTGGGACGATTAATCCAGGGTACAGTGGTGTAGGGATTACGTTACTGGACTAATAATGCAGGGTACAGTAGTGTAGGGGTTACGTTACTGGACTAATAATCCAGGGTACAGTGGTGTAGTGGTTACGTTACTGGACCAATAATCCAGGGTACAGTAGTGTAGGGGTTACATTACTGGGACTAATAATCCAGAGTACAGTAGTGAAGGGGTTACGTTACTGGGACTAATAATCCAGGGTACAGTAGTGTAGGGGTTACATTACTGGACTAATAATCCAGGGTACAGTAGTGTAGGGGTTACATTACTGGGACTAATAATCCAGAGTACAGTAGTCTAGGTGTTACGTTACTGGACTAATAATCCAGGGTACAGTATAGGGGTTACGTTACTGGACCAATAATCCAGGGTACAGTAGTGTAGGGGTTACGTTACTGGGACTGATAATCCAGGGTATAGTAGTGAAGGGGTTACGTTACTGGGACTAATAGTCCAGGGTACAGTAGTGTAGGGGTTACAATACTGGGACTAATAATCCAGGGTACAGTAGTGAAGGGGTTACATTACTGGACTGATAATCCAGGGTACAGTAGTGTAGGGGTTACGTTACTGGACTAATAATCCAGGGTACAGTAGTGAAGGGGTTACATTACTGGACTGATAATCCAGGGTACAGTAGTGTAGGGGTTACATTACTGGACTAATAATCCAGGGTACAGTAGTGTAGGGGATACATTACTGGGACTAATAATCCAGGGTACAATAGTGTTGGGGTTACGTTACTGGACTAATAATCCAGGGTACAGTAGTGTAGGGGATACATTACTGGGACTAATAATCCAGGGTACAGTAGTGAAGGGGTTACATTACTGGACTAATAATCAAGGGTACAGTAGTGTAGGGGATACATTACTGGACTAATAATCCAGTGTACAGTAGTGTAGGGGTTACGTTACTGGGACTAATAATCCAGGGTACAGTAGTGTAGGGGTTACATTACTGGACTAATAATCAAGGGTACAGTAGTGTAGGGGTTACATTACTGGGACTAATAATCCAGGGTACAGTAGTGTAGGGGTTACATTACTGGGACTAATAATCCAGGGTACAATAGTGTTGGGGTTACGTTACTGGACTAATACTACAGGGTACAGTAGTGTAGGGGTTAGTCCTCTCTGTGTACATGCCCCTCTCTCTTTCTCTCTCTCTGTAAGGTGTTTAGTGTGGCTCCTTACATCCTGTACAGTCGGGTATGTCACTGGCAACTCCCATGTTAACTTCAGACTTGGTCCCAACCAGCAGTGAACTCAATTCCAGTATAGCAGGTGGGTGAGTGCAAAACATACCAGGCACATGCTTTAGGTGGCGTGTTAGTGGTTTAATCCGGGTAGTTCTGGAGGGGCCCGTGGCTGCCTGTGTTAGTATTGATTCGATATTGCTCATCCTGTGGGTGGCAGACATGCAGAATTAGTGAGTGGATCAAAGTTAGGAGGAACGGGCAGTGTTTTAAAACACACCGCATTCGAGGTGCTCAGCTAATTCCACAAAGGGCAAGAAGTCTCTTCGTCAGCCCAGTGTCAGCATCGATCCCTGCCAGGGCAGGTACAGCACGAGTTAGATACAGTGTAGAGCTCCCTCTACATTACCCTGACAGTGTGTCTCCCCCACTTTATACCCAGTGTCAGCATCGAGCGCTCCCAGGGCAGGTACAGCACGGGTTAGATACAGTGTAGATCTCCCTCTACATTACCCTGTCAGTGTGTCCCCCACTTTATACCCAGTGTCAGCATCGAGCGCTCCCAGGGCAGGTACAGCACGAGTTAGATACAGTGTAGATCTCCCTCTACATTACCCTGACAGTGTGTCCCTCCCCCCACTTTATACCCAGTGTCAGCATCGAGCGCTCCCAGGGCAGGTACAGCACGGGTTAGATACAGTGTAGATCTCCCTCTACATTACCCTGACAGTGTGTCCCTCCCCCCACTTTATACCCAGTGTCAGCATCGAGCGCTCCCAGGGCAGGTACAGCACGGGTTAGATACAGTGTAGATCTCCCTCTACATTACCCTGACAGTGTGTCCCTCCCCACTTTATACCCAGTGTCAGTATCGAGCGCTCCCAGGGCAGGTACAGCACGGGTTAGATACAGTGTAGATCTCCCTCTACATTACCCTGACAGTGTGTCCCTCCCCCCACTTTATACCCAGTGTCAGCATCGAGCGCTCCCAGGGCAGGTACAGCGCGGGTTAGATACAGTGTAGAGCTCCCTCTACATTACCCTGACAGTGTGTCCCTCCCCCCACTTTATACCCAGTGTCAGCATCGAGCGCTCCCAGGGCAGGTACAGCACGGGTTAGATACAGTGTAGAGCTCCCTCTACATTACCCTGACAGTGTGTCCCTCCCCCACTTTATACCCAGTGTCAGCATCGAGCGCTCCCAGGGCAGGTACAGCACGGGTTAGATACAGTGTAGAGCTCCCTCTACATTACCCTGACAGTGTGTCCCTCCCCCACTTTATACCCAGTGTCAGCATCGAGCGCTCCCAGGGCAGGTACAGCACGGTGTAGATACAGTGTAGAGCTCCCTCTACATTACCCTGACAGTGTGTCCCCCCCACTTTATACCCAGCGTCAGCATCGAGCGCTCCCAGGGCAGGTACAGCACGGTGTAGATACAGTGTAGAGCTCCCTCTACATTACCCTGACAGTGTGTCCCTCCCACTTTATACCCAGTGTCAGCATCGAGCGCACCCAGGGCAGGTACAGCACGGGTTAGATACAGTGTAGATCTCCCTCTACATTACCCTGACAGTGTGTCCCTCCCCCCACTTTATACCCAGCGTCAGCATCGAGCGCTCCCAGGGCAGGTACAGCACGGGTTAGATACAGTGTAGAGCTCCCTCTACATTACCCTGACAGTGTGTCCCCCCCACTTTATACCCAGTGTCAGCATCGAGCGCTCCCAGGGCAGGTACAGCACGGGTTAGATACAGTGTAGAGCTCCCTCTACATTACCCTGACAGTGTGGTGTCCCTCCCACTTTATACCCAGTGTCAGCATCGAGCGCTCCCAGGGCAGGTACAGCATGGGTTAGATACAGTGTAGAGCTCCCTCTACATTACCCTGACAGTGTGTCCCTCCCCCCACTTTATACCCAGTGTCAGCATCGAGTGCTCCCAGGGCAGGTACAGCACGGGTTAGATACAGTGTAGAGCTCCCTCTACATTACCCTGACAGTGTGTCCCTCCCCCCACTTTATACCCAGTGTCAGCATCGAGCCCTCCCAGGGCAGGTACAGCACGGGTTAGATACTGTGTAGAGCTCCCTCTACATCACCCTGATAGTGTGTCCCTCCCACTTTCTACCCAGTGTCAGCATCGAGCGCTCCCAGGGCAGGTACAGCACGGGTTAGATACTGTGTAGAGCTCCCTCTACATTACCCTGACAGTGTGTCCCTCCCCCACTTTATACCCAGTGTCAGCATCGAGCGCTCCAGGGCAGGTACAGCACGGGTTAGATACTGTGTAGAGCTCCCTCTACATTACCCTGACAGTGTGTCCCTCCCACTTTATACCCAGTGTCAGCATCGAGCGCTCCCAGGGCAGGTACAGCACGGGTTAGATACAGTGTAGATCTCCCTCTACATTACCCTGACAGTGTGTCCCTCCCACTTTATACCCAGTGTCAGCATCGAGCGCTCCCAGGGCAGGTACAGCACGTGTTACATACAGTGTAGATCTCCCTCTACATTACCCTGACAGTGTGTCCCTCCCCCACTTTATACCGAGTGTCAGCATCGAGCGCTCCCAGGGCAGGTACAGCACGGGTTAGATACAGTGTAGATCTCCCTCTACATTACCCTGACAGTGTGTCCCTCCCCCACTTTATACCGAGTGTCAGCATCGAGCGCTCCCAGGGCAGGTACAGCACGGGTTAGATACAGTGTAGATCTCCCTCTACATTACCCTGACAGTGTGTCCCTCCCCCCACTTTATACCCACTGTCAGCATCGAGCGCTCCCAGGGCAGGTACAGCACGGGTTAGATACAGTGTAGAGCTCCCTCTACATTACCCTGACCAGTGTCCCACATCTCCCCACTTTATACCCAGTGTCAGCATCGAGCGCTCCCAGGGCAGGTACAGCACGGGTTAGATACAGTGTAGAGCTCCCTCTACATTACCCTGACAGTGTGTCCCTCCCACTTTATACCCAGTGTCAGCATCGAGCGCTCCCAGGGCAGGTACAGCACAGGTTAGATACAGTGTAGAGCTCCCTCTACATTACCCTGACAGTGTGTCCCTCCCCCCACTTTATACCCAGTGTCAGCATCGAGCGCTCCCAGGGCAGGTACAGCACAGGTTAGATACAGTGTAGATCTCACTCTACATTACCCTGACAGTGTGTCCCTCCCCCCACTTTATACCCAGTGTCAGCATCGAGCGCTCCCAGGGCAGGTACAGCACAGGTTAGATACAGTGTAGATCTCACTCTACATTACCCTGACAGTGTGATACCCTCTGAGAAGCAGCAGATGAGGGAACTGGTTAACAATGTGCCAGTGTTCCTGCACTGTGAACTCCATAACGTTTCCCAGCTTCTCCCATCTCAGCTGCTCTGAATCCCTTTCCCATGCCTCAGTGAGATCCACGTTCAACTACTCCAATGATCTCCTGTTTTGTGAGACCATCCCATTCACCTGTCAGCTCCTGCTGTCCTCACTCCTCTACACTGGCTGCCAGTTTGAGAACCCTCCAATTAAAAATTCTCATCCTGATTTTCATATCCCCCTCCAGCCCCTACACCCTCCCTATCTCTGTAACCTCCTCCAGCCCCTACACCCCTCCCTATCTCTGTAACCCCCTCCAGCCCCTACACCCCTCCCTATCTCTGTAACCCCCTCCAGCCCCTACACCCCTCCCTATCTCTGTAACCTCCTCCAGCCCCTACACCCCTCCCTATCTCTGTAACCTCCTCCAGCCCCTACACCCCTCCCTATCTCTGTAACCTCCTCCAGCCCCTACACCCCTCCCTATCTCTGTAACCTCCTCCAGCCCCTACACCCCTCCCTATCTCTGTAACCTCCTCCAGCCCCTACACCCCTCCCTATCTCTGTAACCTCCTCCAGCCACTACACCCCTCCCTATCTCTGTAACCTCCTCCAGCCCCTACACCCCTCCCTATCTCTGTAACCTTCTCCAGCCCTTACAACCCTCCCTATCTCTGTAACCTCCTCCAGCCCCTACACCCCTCCCTATCTCTGTAACCTCCTCCAGCCTCTACACCCCTCCCTATCTCTGTAACCTCCTCCAGCCCCTACACCCCTCCCTATCTCTGTAACCTCCTCCAGCCCCTACAACCCTCCCTATCTCTGTAACCTGCTCCAGCCCCTACAACCCTCCCTATCTCTGTAACCTCCTCCAGCCCCTACACCCCTCCCTATCTCTGTAACCTCCTCCAGCCCCTACAACCCTCCCTATCTCTGTAACCTCCTCCAGCCCCTACAACCCTCTCTATCTCTGTAACCTCCTCCACCCCCTACACACCTCCCTATCTCTGTAACCTCCTCCAGCCACAACATCCCTCCCTAACTCTGTAACTTCCTCCAGCCCCTACACCCCTCCCTATCTCTGTAACCTCCTTCAGCACCTACACCCCTCCCTATCTCTGTAACCTCCTCCAGCCCCAACAAGCCTCCCTCTCTCTGTAAACTCCTCCAGCCCATACACCCCTCCCTATCTCTGTAACCTCCTCCAGCCCTACAACCCTCCCTATCTCTGTAACCTCCTCCAGCCCCTACACCGCTCCCTATCTCTGTAACCTCCTCCAGCCCCTACAACCCTCCCTATCTCTGTAACCCTCCTACGACCCTCCGAGATCTCTGCGCTCCTCCAATTCTGGCCTCTTGACCATCTCCCCGATTTGAATCGCTCCACCATTTGCGGCCGTGCCTTCAGCTGCCGGGGGGGGCCCTGAGCTCTGGAATGCCCTCCCTAAACCTGTCCGCCTCTCTCTCGCTCTCTCTCTCTCCTCCTTTAAGACACTCCCTCTCTGACCAAGCTTCTGACCATTTTCCTATCTCCCTGAGTTCAATGTTAAATTCCAGCTGACAGTCATTCATAACAAACAGAAACAGTACAGAAGGAGGCTATTTGGCCTGTCACAACCGTGCTGGCTCTCTGCAAGAGCATCTCAGTTGCTCCCACATCCCTATCGTTCCTTGTCGTCTGGCAAATACTGTGAACTTCAGGGGTTTTCACAAATTCCCTTTTTTCATTCATCACGGGGATGTGGACCCAGCATTTCGTGCCCCATCCCTCATTGCCCCCTTGAGAAGGTGGTGGGTGAGCTGCCTTCTTGAGCCGCTGCAGTCCCCGTGTGGTGTTGGTACACCCATGGCGCTGTTAGGGAGGGGGTTCCAGGATTTTGTCCGTGTGGTGTAGGTACACCCACAGTGCTGTTAGGGAGGGAGTTCCAGGATTTTGTCCCCGTGTGGTGTAGGTACACCCACAGCGCTGTTAGGGAGGGAGTTCCAGGATTTTGTCCCCGTGTGGTGTAGGTACACCCACAGTGCTGTTAGGGAGGGAGTTCCAGGATTTTGTCCCGTGAGGTGTAGGTACACCCACAGTGCTGTTAGGGAGGGAGTTCCAGGATTTTGTCCCGTGAGGTGTAGGTACACCCACGGCGCTGTTAGGGAGGGAGTTCCAGGATTTTGTCCGTGTGGTGTAGGTACACCCACAGCGCTGTTAGGGAGGGAGTTCCAGGATTTTGACCCCAGCGACAGTGAAGGAACGGCCGATATATTTCCAAGTCGGGATGGTGAGTGGCTCGGAGGGGAACTTCCAGGCGGTGGGTGTTCCCCATGTGTCTGCTGCCCTTGTCCTTCTAGATGGTAGAGGTGGTGGGTTTGGAAGGTGCTGTCGAAGGAGCCTTGGTGAGTTGCTGCAGTGCATCTTGTAGATGGTACACACGCTGCTGCTACTGTGCGTCGGTGGTGGAGGGAGTGAATGTTTGTGGATGGGGGGCCGATCGAGCGGGGCTGCTTTGTCCTGGACGGTGTCGAGCTTCTTGAGTGTTGTGGGAGCTGCACTCATCCAGGCAAGTGGGGAGTATCCTATCACACTCCTGACTTGTGCCTTGTAGATGGTGGACAGGCTTTGGGGAATCAGGAGGTGAGTTACTCACCGCTGGATTCCCAGCCTCTGACCTGCTCCTGTAGCCGCCGGTGCTGTAGACCCTGTGGGAGGGTCTCCTCCCTCTCAAAAGGGAGGGGAGGCATGCTACCGCCCCCGGCGGGGTTGGGGTTGGCACTCGCTGTGTGTGCAGGGGTGCAGCAGTGCCGCGGAGATATATCGGCAGCTGGGGTGGATCTCCAAGGGGGTCTAGCGCAGAGGGAGAGACGCCACGGTAAATGGGTACCCACCTTCAGTGGCTCCCGCTCAGAATAGTCCCCCGATCGGTCGAGAGTCCGGTCCAGTGTGCGATTGTGGTCCCGGTGATCCAGCGTGGAATAAGTGTCTGCAGCACATGGACGGAGAGAGAGAGAGAGAGAGAGAGAGAGTGATACTGGGCCTCGTCTCACAACAGCTCGACTTGCAGGAGGAGGGATCCGGGAGGTGGGGGTTGGGGGTAGAAAGGATATAATATGCGGCAGGTCAGGCAGACAGAAACAGAGTCAAGGTTTCAGGCCTGTGACCTTTCATCAAGGGCTGGGGGGGGTAGAGAGAGCGGGGCTGTGGGGGGGGAGAGAGAGGGGGGCTGTGGGGGGGGAGAGAGAGCGGGGCTGTGGGGGGGGGAGAGAGAGCGGGGCTGTGGGGGGGGGAGAGAGAGCGGGGCTGTGGGGGGGGAGAGAGAGCGGGGCTGTGGGGGGGGAGAGAGAGGGGGGCTGTGGGGGGGGAGAGAGAGGGGGGCTGTGGGGGGGGGGAGAGAGAGAGAGGGGGGGCTGTGGTGGGGGGAGAGAGAGAGGGGGGCTGTGGTGGGGGGGAGAGAGAGAGGGGGGCTGTGGTGGGGGGAGAGAGAGAGGGGGGCTGTGGTGGGGGGGAGAGAGAGAGAGGGGGGCTGTGGTGGGGGGAGAGAGAGAGGGGGGCTGTGGTGGGGGGAGAGAGGGGGGCTGTGGGGGGGGAGAGAGAGAGAGGGGGGCTGTGGGGGGGGGGGGGGAGAGAGAGAGGGGGGCTGTGGGGGGGGGGGAGAGAGAGAGGGGGGCTGTGGTGGGGGGAGAGAGAGAGGGGGGCTGTGGTGGGGGGAGAGAGAGAGGGGGGCTGTGGGGGGGAGAGAGAGGGGGTCTGTGGGGGGGAAGAGGGAGAGGGGTCTGTGGGGGGGAAGAGGGAGAGGGGGCTGTGGGGGGGAAGAGGGAGAGGGGGGCTGTGGGGGGGAAGAGGGAGAGGGGGGCTGTGGGGGGGAAGAGGGAGAGGGGGGCTGTGGTGGGGGGAGAGAGAGAGGGGGGCTGTGGGGGGGGAGAGAGAGAGGGGGGCTGTGGGGGGCAGAGAGAGAGGGGGGCTGTGGGGGGGAGAGAGAGAGGGGGGCTGTGCTGGGGGAAGAGGGAGAGGGGGCTGTGGGGGGGAAGAGGGAGAGGGGGCTGTGGGGGGGAAGAGGGAGAGGGGGCTGTGGGGGGGAAGAGGGAGAGGGGGCTGTGGGGGGGAAGAGGGAGAGGGGGCTGTGGGGGGGAAGAGGGAGAGGGGGCTGTGGGGGGGAAGAGGGAGAGGGGGCTGTGGGGGGGAAGAGGGAGAGGGGGCTGTGGGGGGGAAGAGGGAGAGGGGGCTGTGGGGGGGAAGAGGGAGAGGGGGCTGTGGGGGGGAAGAGGGAGAGGGGGCTGTGGGGGGGAAGAGGGAGAGGGGGCTGTGGGGGGGAAGAGGGAGAGGGGGCTGTGGGGGGGAAGAGGGAGAGGGGGGCTGTGGGGGGGAAGAGGGAGAGGGGGCTGTGGGGGGGAAGAGGGAGAGGGGGCTGTGGGGGGGAAGAGGGAGAGGGGGCTGTGGGGGGGAAGAGGGAGAGGGGGCTGTGGGGGGGAAGAGGGAGAGGGGGCTGTGGGGGGGAAGAGGGAGAGGGGGCTGTGGGGGGGAAGAGGGAGAGGGGGCTGTGGGGGGGAAGAGGGAGAGGGGGCTGTGGGGGGGAAGAGGGAGAGGGGGCTGTGGGGGGGAAGAGGGAGAGGGGGCTGTGGGGGGGAAGAGGGAGAGGGGGCTGTGGGGGGGAAGAGGGAGAGGGGGCTGTGGGGGGGAAGAGGGAGAGGGGGCTGTGGGGGGGAAGAGGGAGAGGGGGCTGTGGGGGGGGAAGAGGGAGAGGGGGCTGTGGGGGGGAAGAGGGAGAGGGGGCTGTGGGGGGGAAGAGGGAGAGGGGGCTGTGGGGGGGAAGAGGGAGAGGGGGCTGTGGGGGGGAAGAGGGAGAGGGGGCTGTGGGGGGGGGAAGAGGGAGAGGGGGGCTGTGGGGGGGAAGAGGGAGAGGGGGCTGTGGGGGGGAAGAGGGAGAGGGGGCTGTGGGGGGGAAGAGGGAGAGGGGGCTGTGGGGGGGAAGAGGGAGAGGGGGCTGTGGGGGGGAAGAGGGAGAGGGGGGCTGGGGGGCAGAGAGGGGGTCTGGGGGGGATAGAGGGGGTCTGGGGGGGATAGAGGGGGTCTGGGGGGGATAGAGGGGGTCTGGGGGGGATAGAGGGGGTCTGGGGGGGATAGAGGGGGTCTGGGGGGGATAGAGGGGGGCTGTGGTGGGGGGGAGAGAGAGGGGGGGGGTTGTGGTGGGGGGAAAGAGAGAGGGGGGCTGTGGTGGGGGGAGAGAGAGAGGGGGGCTGTGGTGGGGGGAGAGAGAGAGGGGGGGCAGTGGTGGGGGGAGAGAGAGAGGGGGGCTGTGGTGGGGGGGAGAGAGAGAGGGGGGCTGTGGTGGGGGGGAGAGAGAGAGGGGGGCTGTGGTGGGGGGGAGAGAGAGAGGGGGGCTGTGGTGGGGGGGAGAGAGAGAGGGGGGCTGTGGTGGGGGGAGAGAGAGAGGGGGGCTGTGGTGGGGGGAGAGAGAGGGGGGCTGTGGTGGGGGGAGAGAGGGGGGCTGTGGTGGGGGGAGAGAGAGAGGGGGGCTGTGGCGGGGAAGAGGGAGAGCTGTTAGGGAGGGAGTTCCAGGGTTTTGTCCCCGTGTGGTGCAGGTACACCCACAGTGCTGTTAGGGAGGGAGTTCCAGGATTTTGTCCGTGTGGTGTAGGTACACCCACAGTGCTGTTAGGGAGGGAGTTCCAGGATTTTGTCCGTGTGGTGTAGGTACACCCACAGCGCTGTTAGGGAGGGAGTTCCAGGATTTTGTCCGTGTGGTGTAGGTACACCCACAGCGCTGTTAGGGAGGGAGTTCCAGGATTTTGTCCGTGTGGTGTAGGTACACCCACGGCACTGTTAGGGAGGGAGTTCCAGGGTTTTGTCCGTGTGGTGTAGGTACACCCACAGCGCTGTTAGGGAGGGAGTTCCAGGGTTTTGTCCCCGTGTGGTGTAGGTACACCCACAGCGCTGTTAGGGAGGGAGTTCCAGGGTTTTGTCCCCGTGTGGTGTAGGTACACCCACAGTGCTGTTAGGGAGGGAGTTCCAGGGTTTTGTCCATGTGTGGTGTAGGTACACCCACAGCGCTGTTAGGGAGGGAGTTCCAGGATTTTGACCCCAGCAACAGTGAAGGAACAGCCGATATATTTCCAAGTCGGGATGGTGAGTGGCTCCGAGGGGAACTTGCAGGTGGTGGGTGTTCCCCATGTGTCTGCTGCCCTTGTCCTTCTAGATGGTAGAGGTGGTGGGTTTGGAAGGTGCTGTCGAAGGAGCCTTGGTGAGTTGCTGCAGTGCATCTTGTAGATGGTACACACGCTGCTGCTACTGTGCGTCGGTGGTGGAGGGAGTGAATGTTTGTGGATGGGTGGGAGCCGATCGAGCGAGGCTGCTTTGTCCTGGACGGTGTCGAGCTTCTCGAGTGTTGTGGGAGCTGCAACTCATCCAGGCAAGTGGGGAGTCTCCCATCACACTCCTGACTTGTGCCTTGTAGATGGTGGACAGGCTTTGGGGAGTCAGGAGGTGAGTTACTCTCCGCAGGATTCCCAGCCTCTGACCTGCTCTTGTAGCCACAGTATTTATATGGCTGGTCCCAGTTCAGTTTCTGGTCAATGGTGAAACCCCCAGGATGTTGATAGTGGGGGATTCAGTGATGGTGATGCCTTTGAATGTCAAGGGGGCGATGGTTGGATTCCCTCTTGTTGGAGATGGTCATTGCCTGGCACTTGTGTGGCACGAATGTTACTTGCCTAACATCAGATTTTTAGGGAGAAAATACAGGAATCTATTGTTAAGCGAGTGTTAACGTGCTTAGGAAAGCATAGCGCTATTAGAAAAAGCCAACATGATTTTAATGAAGGAGCACCCTGTTGGATAAATTTATTAGGGCTTTATCAGGATGGAACTTGGAGGATAGATAAAGGAGAACCAGTAGATGTGGTATACTTGGGATTTCCAAAAGGCATTTGATAATAAGGTGGCCACACAAAAGGGTAAAAGGGCAAGATAGGGGCTCATGGGAGTCAGGGGCACTGCGGGGAGGACACGGAGAGATAGAGACGGGGTTAAGTGAGTGGGTGACAAGATGGCCGATGGAGTATAATGTCGCCAAGCGTGAGGTTATCCACCTCGTTCGTAAGAAAGGAAAAGCAGGATTTTGTTGTTTTAAAAATGGAGGTGTGAAACGTGTAAATGTCGATGTTCAGAGGGACTCGGGTACGCTCACGGGAGGAACAGAAAGTCGGCGTGCAGGTACAGCAGCAATTGGGAAAGCAAGCGGCAAGTCGGCCTTCATTGAGAGGGGACTGGAGTACAAGGATAAAGTCCCCTTGCTCCAATCGTCCAGGGTTTCGGTGAGACCACACCGAGAATATCACGCACAATTTCGGTCTTCTTATTTAAGGAAGGACGTGCTTGCACTGGAGGCAGCACAGTGAAGGCTCACTAGGCCGCTCGCTGGGGGCAAGAGGGCCTCTCCTCTGAGGAGAGGTCGAGGATATTGGGTCTGTGCTTCTCCGGGGTTTAGAAAAACGAGAGGTGGTCTCGTTGAAACGTTCAGTGTCCTGAAGGGGCTCGATGGGTTAGAGACGGAGATGTTGTCTCCCCGCCCCCCGGCTGGGGGAAATCTAGAACAAAGGGGCACAGCCTCAGGATAAGGGGGTCGGCCAACTCGGGCAGAGGTGGGGAGAAATTTCTTCACTCGGAGGGTTTGTGAATCCTTGGAATTCTCCACCCCAGAGGGACGTGGATGACCCGTCACTCCATGGATCGAAGGCCGGGATGGACAGGTCTTTGGACCCTCCGGGAATCGAGGGGAAAACTGAATTGCAGCCCAAGATGGTACTGAATGGTGGGCCGAATGTACTACTCCCGCTCCTCATTTTTGCGATGCAAAAGTCAGGAGAGACTGAACAACAGAAGAGTTCGTCTAGCTAGGTCAAAGGGTAATGGGGGGTAGGGTAACATTACAAACAGAAGCCCAGACAACAGAGACTCCCGGTCCCTGAGGGTGAGGGTCAGTGTCTGTATGAGGGAGACAGGAGCCTCTCGGTCCCTGAGGGTGAGGGTCAGTGTCTGTGTGAGGGAGACAGGAGCCTCTCGGTCCCTGAGGGTGAGGGTCAGTGTCTGTGTGAGGGAGACAGGAGCCTCTTGGTCCCTGAGGGTGAGGGTCAGTGTCTGTGTGAGGGAGACAGGAGCCTCTCGGGCCCTGAGGGTGAGGGTCAGTGTCTGCGTGAGGGAGACAGGAGCCTCTCGGTCCCTGAGGGTGAGGGTCAGTGTCTGTGTGAGGGAGACAGGAGCCTCTCGGTCCCTGAGGGTGAGGGTCAGTGTCTGTGTGAGGGAGACAGGAGCCTCTCGGTCCTGAGGGTGAGGGTCAGTGTCTGTGTGAGGGAGACTGGAGCCTCTCGGTCCCTGAGGGTGAGGGTCAGTGTCTGTGCGAAGGAGACAGGAGCCTCTCGGTCCCTGAGGGTGAGGGTCAGTGTCTGTGTGAGGGAGACAGGAGTCTCTCGGTCCCTGAGGGTGAGGGTCAGTGTCTGTGTGAGGGAGACAGGAGCCTCTCGGTCCCTGAGGGTGAGGGACACTGTGTGAGGGAGACAGGAGCCTCTCGGGCCCTGAGGGTGAGGGTCAGTGTCTGTGTGAGGGAGACAGGAGCCTCTCGGTCTGAGGGTGAGGGTCACTGTCTGTGTGAGGGAGACAGGAGCCTCTCGGTCCCTGAGGGTGAGGGTCAGTGTCTGTGTGAGGGAGACAGGAGCCTCTCGGTCCCTGAGGGTGAGGGTCAGTGTCTGTGTGAGGGAGACAGGAGCCTCTCGGTCCCTGAGGGTGAGGGTCAGTGTCTGTGTGAGGGAGACAGGAGCCTCTCGGTCCCTGAGGGTGAGGGTCAGTGTCTGTGTGAGGGAGACAGAGCCTCTCGGGGCCCTGAGGGTGAGGGCCAGTGTCTGTGTGAGGGAGACAGGAGCCTCCTCGGTCCCTGAGGGTGAGGGTCAGTGTCTGGGCTGAGGGAGACAGGAGCCTCTCGGTCCCTGAGGGTGAGGGTCAGTGTCTGTGTGAGGGAGACAGGAGCCTCTCGGTCCCTGAGGGTGAGGGTCAGTGTCTGTGTGAGGGAGACAGGAGCCTCTCGGTCCCCTGAGGGTGAGGGTCAGTGGTCTGTGTGAGGGAGACAGAGCCTCTCGGTCCCTGAGGCTGAGGGTCAGTGTCTGTGTGAGGGAGACAGGAGAGCCTCTCGGGCCCTGAGGGTGTGGGTCAGTGTCTAATACAAACCTGGTCAAGGTCGTCCATCGGAATCATCTCCCTCTTGTCTCCTGTGGAAAGCAGAAAATTCCAGTGAAAATTCCGTTTGCCCAAAAATAGGAGAGAGCAGATTGTCCAGACCCCCCTCCCCAACCCGGACCCCCTTCCCCGCCCCCCACCCAGACCCCCTCCCCCATCCCACACCGGATCCCGCCAACCAGAACTCCTGCCCCACCAGAACCCCTCCTCCTGACCCCTCCTCCACCCAGAACCCCTCCCTCAGGCCCACTCCCCCCCTCCCCAGGGCCCAGACCCTCTAGCCCACCCGGACCCCTCCCCCGGTGTCCAGTGCGATTCCACATAGCCTCCCTCCCTGCCCTCCACCCAAACCAACCCCCCCACTCTATCTCACTCTTCACCACTCACTGACTCTTTGGCTAACTCACTCCCCCCATCGTCTCCCCCCGTTGTCCGTCTGTCTCTCCAGCCTCTCCCCTCGTCCCTCTCTCTCTCTCTCTCTCTCTCTCTCTCCAGCCTCTCCCCTCGTCCCTCTCTCTCCCCGGCCTCTCCCCTCGTCCCTCTCTCTCTCTCTCTCTCTGGCCTCTCCCCTCGTCCCTCTCTCTCCCCGGCCTCTCCCCTCGTCCCTCTCTCTCTCTCTCTCCGGCCTCTCCCCTCGTCCCTCTCTCTCTCTCTCCGGCCTCTCCCCTCGTCCCTCTCTCTCTCTCTCTCCGGCCTCTCCCCTCGTCCCTCTCTCTCTCTCTCCGGCCTCTCCCCTCGTCCCTCTCTCTCTCTCTCTCTCTCCGGCCTCTCCCCTCGTCCCTCTCTCTCTCTCTCTCTCTCTCCGGCCTCTCCCCTCGTCCCCTCTCTCTCTCTCTCTCCGGCCTCTCCCCTCGTCCCTCTCTCTCTCTCTCCGGCCTCTCCCCTCGTCCCTCTCTCTCTCACCCCGGCCCTCTCCCCTCGTCCCTCTCTCTCTCCGGCCTCTCCCCTCGTCCCTCTCTCTCTCCGGCCTCTCCCCTCGTCCCTCTCTCTCTCCGGCCTCTCCCCTCGTCCCTCTCTCTCTCCGGCCTCTCCCCTCGTCCCTCTCTCTCTCCGGCCTCTCCCCTCGTCCCTCTCTCTCTCCGGCCTCTCCCCTCGTCCCTCTCTCTCTCTCTCTCCGGCCTCTCCCCTCATCCCTCTCTCTCTCCGGCCTCTCCCCTCGTCCCTCTCTCTCCGGCCTCTCCCCTCGTCCCTCTCTCTCTCCGGCCTCTCCCCTCGTCCCTCTCTCTCTCCGGCCTCTCCCCTCGTCCCTCTCTCTCTCCGGCCTCTCCCCTCGTCCCTCTCTCTCTCCGGCCTCTCCCCTCGTCCCTCTCTCTCTCCGGCCTCTCCCCTCGTCCCTCTCTCTCTCCGGCCTCTCCCCTCGTCCCTCTCTCTCTCCGGCCTCTCCCCTCGTCCCTCTCTCTCTCCGGCCTCTCCCCTCGTCCCTCTCTCTCTCCGGCCTCTCCCCTCGTCCCTCTCTCTCTCCGGCCTCTCCCCTCGTCCCTCTCTCTCTCCGGTCTCTCCCCTTACCTCCCAGTTGGTGTCGCTCAATCAGTGGTAAGGTGCTGTCATCATATGTGTTGCCAGAAGTTCCTCGATTCACACTCACCGCCTACATCAACGAGACAGCACGTCAGACAGGGACAGCAACAGGGGGAGGGGGGTGGTGGGAGTCCCAACCTCAAACGCCAACACTTGATCAACCCTACCCCACCGCCCTACCCCGACTTTTACCTGAAAATCTGTTTTCTTCCAACCATCTTTCTCCAGCTGTTTCCGGAGCTCCTTGTAGCCCCACAAGGTCTGGAGGACGGTCCCCACGGCTTTGGTCTCCTTCTCAGAGCGGCTACTGAACACACAAGAGTCAAGAACATCCAAATCAATGCCATGAGCTTCGTCACCACGAGGAGGCCCCATTCAGCCCCCCCTCCTCGAGCCTGTTACACAGGGACAGGAGGAGGCCCCATTCAGCCCCTCGAGCCTGTTACACAGGAACAGGAGGAGGCCCCATTCAGCCCCTCGAGCCTGTTACACAGGGACAGGAGGAGGCCCCATTCAGCCCCCCCCTCCTCGAGCCTGTTACACAGGAACATGAGGAGGCCCCATTCAGCCCCCCTCCTCGAGCCTGTTACACAGGAACAGGAGGAGGCCCCATTCAGCCCCCCACTCCTCGAGCCTGTTACACAGGGACAGGAGGCCCCATTCAGCCCCCCCACCTCCTCGCGTCTGTTACACAGGAACAGAAGGAGGCCCCATTCAGCCCCCCCCTCCTCGAGCCTGTTACACAGGAACAGGAGGAGGCCCCATTCAGCCCCCCCACCTCCTCGAGCCTGTTATACAGGGACAGGAGGAGGCCCCATTCAGCCCCTCGAGCCTGTTACACAGGAACAGGAGGAGGCCCCATTCAACCCCCTCCTCGAGCCTGTTACACAGGAACAGGAGGAGGCCCCATTCAGCACCCCTCCTCGAGCCTGTTACACAGGGACAGGAGGAGGCCCCATTCAGCACCCCCTCCTCGAGCCTGTTACACAGGGACAGGAGGAGGCCCCATTCAGCCCCCCTCCTCGAGCCTGTTACACAGGAACAGGAGGAGGCCCCATTCAGCCCCCTTCCTCGAGCCTGTTACACAGGAACAGGAGGAGGCCCCATTCAACCCCCTCCTCGAGCCTGTTACACAGGAACAGGAGGAGGCCCCATTCAGCCCCCCTCCTCGAGCCTGTTACACAGGAACAGGAGGAGGCCCCATTCAGCCCCCCTCCTCGAGCCTGTTACACAGGAACAGGAGGATGCCCCATTCAGCCCCCCTCCTCGAGCCTGTTACACAGGGACAGGAGGAGGCCCCATTCAGCCCACTCCTCGAGCCTGTTACACAGGGACAGGAGGAGGCCCCATTCAGCCCCCCTCCTCGAGCCTGTTACACAGGGACAGGAGGAGGCCCCATTCAGCCCCTCGAGCCTGTTACACAGGGACAGGAGGAGGCCCCATTCAGCCCCCCTCCTCGAGCCTGTTACACAGGAACAGGAGGAGGCCCCATTCAGCCCCCTCTTCGAGCCTGTTACACAGGAACAGGAGGAGGCCCCATTCAGCCCCCCTCCTCGAGCCTGTTACACAGGAACAGGAGGAGGCCCCATTCAGCCCCCCTCCTCGAGCCTGTTACACAGGAACAGGAGGAGGCCCCATTCAGCCCCCTCCCTCCTCGAGCCTCTTACACAGGGACAGGAGGAGGCTCCATTCAGCCCCCTCCTCGAGCTTGTTACACAGGAACAGGAGGAGGCCCCATTCAGCCCCTCGTGTGAGACCGTGTCTGACCTGTGACCTAACTCCTCATCCCCGCCTCCGTCCCATATTCCTTAATACTTTTGGATAATAAAAATCCATTGATCTGGGATTTAAAATGAACAATCGATCTGGCATCGATTGCCGTTTGCGGGGGAGAGAGAGTTCCAAACCTCCGCCTACTTTGTGTGGAGACGTGTTTCCTAATTTCACTCCGGAGAGGTCCGGCTCGGATTTATCAGACTCTGCCCCACACCCCCTCGCCACCCCCCTCGCCACCCCCCGCCACCCCCCCCCCCCCCCCCCACAGTCGTTGACTCCCCAACCGGGGGGGAACAGTCTCTCTCCATCAACCCTACCTGTTCCCCTTAACATCTGGAAAACGTGGATCCAATCACCCCCGGATCTCCTAAATTCCAGGGAATACAACCCGAGTTTGTGTGACCTCTCCGCATAAATTTAACCCTTGCAGTCCCGGTATCGTTCTGGTGAATCCACATTGCGCTCCCTCCAAGGGGGGAATATCTCCTTCCTCGGGTGTGGTGCCTGGAACTGCTCCCAGTGACTCCAGGTGTGGCCTAACCAGGGCTTTGTCCGGCTGGGACATGACTTCTACGCCTTGGATTCTCCTCCTTGAGACAGAGAACTGGAACGGGAAGGGGTTTGGATCCATTGGGATTGTGTATAGTGAGAGTGAAGGGGAAGGGGTTTGTGTCCATTGGGATTGAATGGGAAGTGGTTTGGGTCCATTGGGACTGTGTACAGTGGGAGTGAACAGGAAGGGGTTTGGGTCCATTGGGATTGTGGACAGTGAGAGTGAACGGGAAGGAGTTTGGGTCCATTGGGATTGTGTACAGTGGGAGTGAATGGGAAGGGGTTTGGGTCCATTGGGATTGTGGACAGTGGGAGTGAACGGGAAGGAGTTTGGGTCCATTGGGATTGTGTACAGTGGGAGTGAATGGGAAGGGGTTTGGGTCCATTGGGATTGTGGACAGTGAGAGTGAAGAGGAAGGGGTTTGGGTCCATTGGGATTGTGGACAGTGGGAGTGAACTGGAAGGGGTTTGGGTCTATTGGGATTGTGGACAGTGAGAGTGGATGGGAAGGGACTTGGGTCCATTGGGATTGTGTATAGTGGGAATGAATGTGAAGGGGTTTGGGCCCATTGGGATTGTGTATAGTGAGAGTGGATGGGAAGGGGCTTGGGTCCATTGGGATTGTGTACAGTGGGAGTGAGCGGGAAGGGGTTTGGGATTGGGATTGTGTACAGTGGGAGTGAACGGGAAGGGGTTTGGGATTGGGATTGTGTACAGTGGGAGTGAAGGGGAAGGGACTTGGGTCCATTGGGATTGTGTATAGTGGGAATGAATGTGAAGGGGTTTGGGCCCATTGGGATTGTGTATAGTGAGAGTGGATGGGAAGGGGCTTGGGTCCATTGGGATTGTGTACAGTGGGAATGAATGTGAAGGGGTTTGGGCCCATTGGGATTGTGTACAGTGGAAGTGAATGGGAAGGGGCTTGGGTCCATTGGGATTGTGGACTGTGGGAGTGAACGGGAAGGGGTTTGGGTCCATTGGGATTGTGGACAGTGGGAGTGAACGGGAAGGGGTTTGGGTCCATTGGGATTGTGGACAGTGGGAGTGAATGGGAAGGGGTTTGGGTCCATTGGGATTGTGTTGAATGGGAGTGAACGGGAAGGGGTTTGGGTCCATTGGGATTGTGGACAGTGGGAGTGGATGGGAAGGGGTTTGGGTCCATTGGGATTGTGTACAGTGGGAGTGAACGGGAAGGGGTTTGGGTCCATTGGGATTGTGTTGAATGGGAGTGAACGGGAAGGGGTTTGGGTCCATTGGGATTGTGGACAGTGTGAGTGAATGGGAAGGGGTTTGGGTCCATTGGGATTGTGTAGAGTGGGAGTGAAGGGGAAGGGGTTTGGGTCCATTGGGATTGTGTTGAATGGGAGTGAAGGGGAAGGGGTTAGGGTCCATTGGGATTGTGTACAGTGGGAGTGAATGGGAAGGGGTTTGGGTCCATTGGGATTGTGTAGAGTGGGAGTGAAGGGGAAGTGGTTTGGGTCCATTGGGATTGTGTACAGTGGGAGTGAATGGGAAGGGGTTTGGGTCCATTGGGATTGTGTAGAGTGGGAGTGAAGGGGAAGGGGTTTGGGTCCATTAGGATAGCTATTTGAAGCCCCTCATTGGCGGGGGAATCTTTCTGAGGAAGTAATTTGCCAACGTGTTCCTGCCAGTGCCCCAGCCTTACCTAGACTTGTTCATCAGTACAAGTTTCTCCACACCCTGCAACTCCCTCAGCTTCTTCGCTGCCTCCACATTATCGATGACAACCTCGTTTATGGTCTGGAGAATCGACACCACGGTGTCCTCACTCCGGCTCCGGGAAGATTCCTGGTCCCCTGGCAAATTGAAGATTAGATTTGGCATCGCGTGCTTGCCTGGCAGGAGAGGAAGCAACAAGACACCAATTAGACACAGCACCCATTGCACAATCTTGTGTGGGGCCTTCACAGCCCAGTTAGGGGGTTAGAGGGATGGTCTTCGATGGGGGAGTTAGGGGACTAGAGGGATGGTCTTCTATGGGAGAGTTACGGGATTAGGGGGATGGTCTTCGATGGGGGAGTTAGGGGATTAGAGGGATGGTCTTCGATGGGGGAGTTAGGGGATTAGAGGGATGGTCTTCGATGGGGGAGTTAGGGGATTAGAGGGATGGTCTTCGATGGGGGAGTTAGGGGATTAGAGGGATGGTCTTCGATGGGGGAGTTAGGGGGTTAGAGGGATGGTCTTCGATGGGAGAGTTAGGGGATTAGGGGGATGGTCTTCGATGGGGGAGTTAGGAGATTAGTGGGATGGTCTTCGATGGGAGAGTTAGGGGATTAGGGGGACGGTCTTCAATGGGAGAGTTAGGGGATTAGAGGGATGGTCTTCGATGGGAGAGTTAGGGGATTGGGGGGTTGGTCTTCGATGGGAGAGTTAGGGGATTAGGGGGATGGTCTTCAATGGGAGAGTTAGGGGATTGGGGGGGATGGTCTTCGATGGGAAAGTTAGGGGATTAGAGGGATGGTCTTCGATGGGAGAGTTAGGGGATTGGGGGGTTGGTCTTCGATGGGAGAGTTAGGGGGCCAGAGGGATGGTCTTCAATGGGAGAGTTAGGGGATTGGAAGGATGGTCTTCGATGGGAAAGTTAGGGGATTAGAGGGATGGTCTTCGATGGGAGAGTTAGGAGATTAGAGGGATGGTCTTCGATGGGAGAGTTAGGGGATTAGAGGGATGGTCTTCGATGGGAGAGTTAGGAGATTAGAGGGATGGTCTTCGATGGGGGACTTAGGAGATTAGAGGGATGGTCTTCGATGGGAGAGTTAGGAGATTAGAGGGATGGTCTTCGATGGGGGACTTAGGAGATTAGAGGGATGGTCTTCGATGGGAGAGTTAGGAGATTAGAGGGATGGTCTTCGATGGGGGACTTAGGAGATTAGAGGGATGGTCTTCGATGGGAGAGTTAGGGGATTAGAGGGATGGTCTTCGATGGGGGAATTAGGGGGCCAGAGGGATGGTCTTCGATGGGGGAATTAGGGGGCCAGAGGGATGGTCTTCGATGGGAGAGTTAGGGGATTAGAGGGATGGTCTTCGATGGGGGAGTTAGGGGATTGGGGGGTTGGTCTTCGATGGGAGAGTTAGGGTATTGGGGGGTTGGTCTTCGATGGGGGGAGTTAGGGGGCCGGAGGGATAGTCTTCAATGGGAGAGTTAGGGGATTGGAAGGATGGTCTTCGATGGGAAAGTTAGGGGATTAGAGGGATGGTTTTTGATGGGAGAGTTAGGAGATTAGAGGGATGGTCTTCGATGGAAGAGTTAGGGGATTGGAGGGATGATCTTCGATGGGAGAGTTAGGGATTAGAGGGAGGGTCTTCGATGGGGGAGTTAAGGATGAGAGGGATGGTCTTCAATGGGGGAGTTAGGGGATTAGAGGGATGGTCTTTGATGGGAGAGTTAGGGGATTAGAGGGATGGTCTTCGTTGGGGGAGTTAGTGGTCTGGAGGACCTTCTGCACTCACCTATCAGCTCCTTGTTCCGGGCATCGAGTGACAGGTTACGCAGTGCCCCGGATACAGCCTTGACCACCCGGTCGTTGTCGTGCGTGAGGCGCTCAGCGATGTTGGACAGGCCTTTCTCCTGCCGCACGGCAGTCCGAATGTAGCGGCCATACTGAAGGCGGAGAGGGCAAAGGTCAACGTACTGATGGAGGCGCTCACCAGGTCCACCTGACCCCCCCCACCCTCCAAACCTCGTGGTAACCATCTGCCTCCCAGTCATGCTAAAGATTTACCCATCATGCAACCCAGTTCCCCGTTTCCCAGCTCTACACCCGCTCCTGGTAACCAATAACTCGCTCCCACCCTGATAACCAATAGCAGCCGTAGGCCGCCATTGGGCCCCTCAATCCAGTCCATTGAATCCTTGTTTCAGTCCGGCTAGGGTAAGTACGTCCTTTCTTTGGTAAAGGAGCTCAAAACCCTACCCCAGCGCTCCAGGTGTGGCCTTCACCTGCGTAACGGTGGCCGGACTTCCTTACTCCGATTCACCAATCCTTCCCTATAGGCCGCTTCTCTTCCTGTTTACCTGCAACACCCCGGGGGCCCAGAGTTGTCGTGGGGCAGGAGTCGTGTGCGGGCTAGGCCGGGGTAAGAACAGCCGACTTCCCTTCCCTGAAGGAGGGGAGTCCGTCAACCGGGCGGGTGTGCGCTTTGCTTAACAACCCAATCGGTGGGAGTTTCGTGGTGGCCGAGAGCGGGACCGAGCGTCCCATTCTGGATTTTACCCATTGAATTTAAACTTCCGCCGGCTGCCGGAGTGGGACATGGACCCGGGTGGTCCCCAGAGCGTCAGCCTGGGCCTCGGAGGGTTACCAGCGCAATGGCACGACTGACACGTCACTGTCTTGCCCCCACCCCCCCCGGCAATGACCCTCTTTCGAGAGCCCCATGCTGTGACCGAACCCCAAAGCCCTGGCTAACCCGGAGATTAGTCTCCACAGCAACTATCGCCCAATTCCCTTCGTCCCCCCCACCACCCCCCATACCCACGCCCCTCCCCCATACTCACCGTCCAGCGACCGGCGCACAGGTTCTGCAGGGCTCCAGCCACTGCCTCGAGCACCGCAGGGTTCTTGGACTCCTTCATCAGCGAGAGGTAGACGCGGACCACCTCAGGCTGGTACAGCAGCTCGGAGCCTAGGACGAACAATTCGTGGGGTCAGAACGGGAGAGAGAGAGAAGCCAGCGCACGGTGGGGGCAGTGCCCTGGAAATGCCCTCCCCCGGCGGGACCCCATCGTCACGGTAATGCGGTGACCAGGGCTGTGCACGGCACTCCAGCCAGGGGGGACGGGGGGTGGGGGAGGGGGTGGTGGAGAAACACTCACCCCCAGCCCCTATAACCTTGGCCAGTGAAGACACTGACCCCCCCCCCACCGTCTGACTTCCCCACCGCCTGTCCACACACCTTCAGGGGTCCGGGGACACCTCAACTTGCCTCCGGTTCCTCGACGGGTCTCAGTATCCACCCCCTCCCCCCTCCCCGCGACCCTTTGCGAATTCCCTCGCCTCCTTGGCCCTCCCCGAAATCTCCAGGTTAAACTGCGTTGGCCACGTCTCTGCCCACCTCACCAGCGACCACATCGACAAGACACATCACCCCCCAAGCTATCCTCCGCAGCCTCCAGCCATGCACACGGGGGCAATCTGTGGAACGCCTGTGGAGGGCTTTTCAAATCGGGGTCCACCCAAACCACCCCCCACCCCCGCAACCCACTCCGGCCGCCTTTGAGCGGGTCAACCAGTGGGACGTCTTACCTTTGGCCTGGGTGTTCCTCTTGGGCATCTCTGCGTCGGCAGCACTGGGGTCATCAGTGCCTTTTCTTCCTGGTTGCGGAGGTAGCAGAGAAAAGGTAGATGTGAGCACAAGGCGAGGCCCCTTTCCACCCCCTCCCCAGTCCACCCACCCCCACGTGCCCCCACTCCCCTCCCTGGACGCAAGCAGCGTCCTGGCCTCCGCCATAAGGGGGAAGTGCCCCCAAGACTCGCCGAGCGGACCAAGGTACCGTCCTGTCTCCAGGCCGGCCGGTGGAACAGAGGGCGGTGGAGTGCTCCCTCGCCACTGACCAACCTCCACCCCCCCCTCCATCCCCCGATGCCATGGCGCTACAGTCCCACTGTCCTGCCAGGAGGGGGCGACCCGGAGCAGAGCCAGGCTGCCACCTGTTGGCGGACAGGTGGCACCGCAGGTCAGGCGCGGACTGACCTTTCCATCCTCCCACGACCTGGGGTTAAAGCGTGTCTGGTCTGCGTGCGAACCACGATAATGGCACAAGGTTCGAACCACTTCTCAGCATCAACATAAACATAACACTGATCAACCAACGCCTACATTCAACGCTGACACTGGGTATAAAGTGGGGGGAGGGACACACTGTCAGGGTAAAGTAGAGGGAGCTCTACACGTATCTAACCCGTGCTGTACCTGCCCTGGGAGCGCTCGATGCTGACACTGGGTATAAAGTGGGGGGACATACTGTCAGGGTAATATAGAGGGAGATCTACACTGTATCTAACCCGTGCTGTACCCGCCCTGGGAGCGCTCGATGCTGACACTGGGTATAAAGTGTAGGTGGCACACTGTCAGGGTAATGTAGAGGGAGCCCTACACTGTATCTAACCCGTGCTGTACCTGCCCTGGGAGTGCTCGATGCTGACACTGGGTATAAAGTGTGGGAGACACAATGTCAGTGTAATGTAGAGGCAGCTCTACACTGTATCTAACCAGTGCTGTACCTGCCCTGGGAGCGCTCGATGCTGACACTGGGTATAGAATGGGGGGAAGGACACTGTCAGGGTAATGTAGAGGGAGATCTACACTGTATCTAACCCGTGCTGTACCTGCCCTGGGAGCGCTCGATGCTGACACTGGGTATAAAGTGGGGGAGAGACACACTGTCAGGGTAATGTAGAGGGAGATCTACACTGTATCTAACCCGTGCTGTACCTGCCCTGGGAGTGCTCGATGCTGACACTGGGTATAAAGTGTGGGAGACACAATGTCAGTGTAATGTAGAGGCAGCTCTACACTGTATCTAACCAGTGCTGTACCTGCCCTGGGAGCGCTCGATGCTGACACTGGGTATAGAGTGGGGGGAAGGACACTGTCAGGGTAATGTAGAGGGAGCTCTACACTGTATCTAACCCGTGCTGTACCTGCCCTGGGAGCGCTCGATGCTGACACTGGGTATAAAGTGGGAGGGACACACTGTCAGGGTAATGTAGAGGGAGCTATACACTGTACCTAACGCGTGCTGTACCTGCCCTGGGAGCGCTCGATGCTGACACTGGGTATAAAGTGGGGGGAGGGACACACTGTCAGGGTAATGTAGAGGGAGCTCTACACTGTATCTAACCCGTGGTGTACCTGCCCTGGGAGCGCTCGATGCTGACACTGGGTATAAAGTGGGGGGAAGGACACTGTCAGGGTAATGTAGAGGGAGCTCTACACTGTATCTAACCCGTGCTGTACCTGCCCTGGGAGCGCTCGATGCTGACACTGGGTATAAAGTGGGAGGGACACACTGTCAGGGTAATGTAGAGGGAGCTATACACTGTACCTAACGCGTGCTGTACCTGCCCTGGGAGCGCTCGATGCTGACACTGGGTATAAAGTGGGGGGAGGGACACACTGTCAGGGTAATGTAGAGGGAGCTCTACACTGTATCTAACCCGTGGTGTACCTGCCCTGGGAGCGCTCGATGCTGACACTGGGTATAAAGTGGGGGGAAGGACACTGTCAGGGTAATGTAGAGGGAGCTCTACACTGTGTCTAACCCCAACCGAAATCTGGAACCTCATACATCCTGATAGTCATCTCGCAGAAGTAACCATTAATGATACACTAACTTCCTACAACCCTCCCTATTTCTGTAACCTCCTCCAGCCCCTACAACACTCCCTATCTCTGTAACCTCCTCCAGCCCCTACACCCCTCCCTATCTCTGTAACCTCCTCCAGCCCCTACACCCCTCCCTATCTCTGTAACCTACTCCAGCCCCTACACCTCTCACTATCTCTGTAACCTCCTCCAGCCCCTACACCCCTCCCTATCTCTGTAACCACCTCCAGCCCCTACAACCCCCCCTATCTCTGTACCCACCTCCAGCCCCTACAACCCTCCCTATCTCTGTAACCTCCTCCAGCCCATACACCCCTCCCTATCTCTGTAACCTCCTCCAGCCCCTACACCCCTCCCTATCTCTGTAACCTCCTCCAGCCCCTACAACCCTCCTTATCTCTGTAACCACCTCCAGCCCCTACACCCCTCCCTATCTCTGTAACCACCTCCAGCCCCTACACCCCTCCCTGTCTCTGTAACCACCTCCAGCCCCTACACCCCTCCCTATCTCTGTAACCACCTCCAGCCCCTACGACCCTCCCTATCTCTGTAACCCTCCTACGACCCTCCGAGATCTCTGCGCTCCTCCAATTCCAGCCTCTTGACCATCCCCCCCGATTTTAATCTCTCCACCATCGGCGGCCATGCCTTCAGCTACATTGGGGGGGGGGGGGGTCCTGTGCTCTGGAATTCCCTCCCCAAATCCCTCCATCACTCACTCCGCCGCTTCCTCCCTCTCTTTCCCGCCCTCCTTTAAACCTTGCTCTTTGACTGAGGTTTGGGTCACCAGTCCTTAGTATGAGACGAGGACCGATAGTGTCCGATTAGCCTTTGGGAGTTTGTACTGCAATGGAAAACGCTGGAGATGTTTCATTGTGTTGTGGAACATGGGGAACAGCACTGTGCCGGTCCACACAGTGACATCCACCCAGTTCAGTGAAAAACAGAGGATCCAGCCATGAGAGACCAGTATTCACCATCCACCAGCAAAGTCAGATTACAGAGGCAAGTCCAGCAACAGCAGCAGGGAACACAGCAGACACACGGCAACTTGACAGCACTCACCTCTGGAGAACCAGTCCTCTGGAAAGCAGCGAGAGAGGACGACAGGAGACGCAGAGATAGAGAGCGAGCAATAGATGGCACGGACCCACACACAGTAATAAGACACACACACGAGAGAGAGAGGGAAAGGGGGCGAGAGAGAGCGAGGGGGGAAGGGGGCGAGAGAGAGCGGGGGGGGCAAGGGGGGCGAGAGAGAGCGAGGGGGGGGGCAAGGGGGCGAGAGAGAGCGAGGGGGGAAGGGGGCGAGAGAGAGCGAGGGGGGAAGGGGGTGAGAGAACACGAGGGGGGGCAAGGGGGTGAGTGAGAGCGAGGGGGGCAAGGGGGCGAGAGAGAGCGAGGGGGGGGGAAGGGGGGTGAGAGAGAACGAGGGGGGGGAAGGGGGTGAGTGAGAGCGAGGGGGGGAAGGGGGGTGAGTGAGAGCGAGGGGGGGAAGGGGGGCGAGCGAGAGCGAAGGGGGGAAGGGGGGTGAGAGAGAGAAGAGAGGGGGAAGGGGGGGCGAGAGAGGAGGGGGGCGAGAGAGAGGGAGGGGGGAAGGGGGGGTGAGAGAGAGAAAGAGAGGGGGGAGGGGGCGAGAGAGAGGAAGGGGGGCGAGAGAGAGGGAGGGGGGGAGAGGGGGTGAGAGAGAGAAAGAGAGGGGGGAAGGGGGCGAGAGAGAGGAAGGGGGCGAGAGAGAGGGAGGGGGGGAAGGGGGGCGAGAGCGAGGGAGGGGGGGAAGGGGGGCGAGAGCGAGGGAGGGGGGGAAGGGGGCGAGTGAGAGCGAGGGGGAAGGGGGGCAAGAGAGAGAGAGGGGGAAGGGGCGAGAGAAAGAGAGGGTGGGGGGGAAGGGGGGCGAGAGAAAGAGAGGGGGAAGGGGGCGAGAGAGAGAGGGGGAAGGGGGCGAGAGAGAGAGGGGGGAAGGGGGGCGAGAGAGAGAGGGGGAAGGGGGCAAGAGGGAGAAAGAGAGGGGGAAGGGGGCGAGAGAGAGAAAGAGAAATGGGGAACGGGGCGAGAGAGAGGGAGGGGAGAGGGAGAGGGGAGAGGGGAGAGGGGAGAGGAAGCGTGAGAAAGAAAGAGAAGAGAAGAGTGAGTGAGAGAGAGAGAGAGAGAGAGAGAGAAAGGAAAAAAAATGGACAAGTCATTAACTGAAACCAGAAGGGAGCTGAGAGGGAGGCCCAATCCGATCAGGGGCAGATCAGCGGAGAAATAAACCCTCACGACGCTTCAACTCCGGACACATCGGGATCTCAGTCCCACACCCGGACTCAGACCGGACACCGGGCCGGGGCTGAACCCCTGGGGTCCCTTCAGGGGTCCTCCTCCTCCTCCTCCTGCCGGCCCCTTCGCCGAGCACCTTCCGTCTGAGTCTCCCCCCACCCCCACTCTGTCCCCACCCCCTCTCCAGTCACCGACCGACTGGGCACTGGGGAGTGGTTCCTGCCGGTTTCACCGGAGGTGCCACACCCAACTAGGCCCAGCCCAGCCAACTCAGCCAAGGCTACTGCCCGCTCACGGGGAACACCTTGGCAGCGCCAATGCCCGGGGTGGGGGGATTGTCAGAAATAAAACGGGTCTGAAGGACCCACGGCCCAAACCGAGCGAACCCGTGTCCACCTGCCAGTTACCCCCACCCCCCCTCGGCGATCCACCCTGCGGAGATTTGGCCTCCCAGCCCTGCCATTCTCAAATAAAAATAATCAAACAATGACATCGGCCTGTGCCCGTGTGTGTGTGCACACGTGTGCCCGTGTGTGTACGCGTGTGCGTGCCCGTGTGTGCGTGCCCGTGTGTGTACGCGTGTGCGTGCCCGTGTGTGTACGCGTGTGCGTGCCCGTGTGTGTACGCGTGTGCGTGCCCGTGTGTGTACGCGTGTGCGTGCCCGTGTGTGTACGCGTGTGCGTGCCCGTGTGTGTACGCGTGTGCGTGCCCGTGTGTGTACGCGTGTGCGTGCCCGTGTGTGTACGCGTGTGCGTGCCCCGTGTGTGTACGCGTGTGCGTGCCCGTGTGTGTACGCGTGTGCGTGCCCGTGTGTGTACGCGTGTGCGTGCCCGTGTGTGTACGCGTGTGCGTGCCCGTGTGTGTACGCGTGTGCGTGCCCGTGTGTGTACGCGTGTGCGTGCCCGTGTGTGTACGCGTGTGCGTGCCCGTGTGTGTACGCGTGTGCGTGCCCGTGTGTGTACGCGTGTGCGTGCCCGTGTGTGTACGTACGCGTGTGCCCGTGTGTGTGTGTACATGTGTGTGCCCGTGTGTGTCTACGTGTGTGCCCGTGTGTGTGTGCACGTGTGTGCCCGTGTGTGTGTGCACGTGTGTGCCCGTGTGTGTGTGTACGCGTGTGCCCGGTGTGTGTGTACGCGTGTGCCCGTGTGTGTGTGTACGCGTGTGCGGTGTGCCCGTGCACGCGTGCCCATGTCCCTGTGCACATGTGTCCGTGCACGCGTGTGTCTGTGTCCCCGTGCACGCGTGTACACATGTGGACAGGATGGTCTGTTCGAGGAAGCACTGAGTGAGTGAGCACTTCACACTCATGAAAAGCGTTTCATATTCTTCATCATCACTAGAGTCACCTCACAAACCCCCCAATAACACATCCAACGTCAGAGCGGGAGTTAAACAGCCCCCCCCAGCCCATTTCCCTCCCCCATTCCCTCCTCCCCCTCCCATTTCCCTTACCCCCACCTCCCCCCCGCATTTCCCTCCTATCCCTCTCCCCGCCATTTCCCACCCCACCACCCCCGCACCACCCCCCCACCACCGCCCCCCCCCCCGCCCCGCACCACCCCCCACCACCCCCACACCACCCCCCACCACCCCCCACACCACCCCCCACCACCCCCACACCACCCCCCCACCCCCCTCCATCGCCAGGGCCCGGAATCATGGCAAACGGCATCGCTGGGACTGAGCACTCGATGGGCAGGGCAGGGCCGGGCGGTGCCAAGGAGACGATGGAACAGGCCATCGAGCCTCAGGGACAAAGGGAAAACCGGTTCAGGCAGGTTGGGGAGTCACTGGCTGGTCTCATTGGTGGCTGGGGATGGGTGAGGGGGTGAGGGTTAGCCTCGCAGTTACACTCAGAGCAGCCCCGAACTCTCCCATCGAAGACCATCCCTCTAATCCCCTAACTCCCCCATCGAAAACCATACCTCTAATCCCCTAACTCCCCCATCGAAGACCATCCCTCTAATCCCCTAACTCCCCCATTGAAGACCATCCCTCTAATCTCCTAACTCCCCCATCGAAGACAATCCCTCTAATCTCCTAACTCCCCCATCGAAGACCATCCGTCTAATCCCCTAACTCTCCCATCGAAGACCATACCCCTAATCCCCTAACTCCCCCATCGAAGACCATCCCTCTAATCTCCTAAGTGCCCCATCGAAGACCATCCCTCTAATCCCCTAACTCCCCCATCGAAGACCATCCCTCTAATCCCCTAACTCCCCCATCGAAGACCATCCCTCTAATCCCCTAACTCTCCCATCGAAGACCATCCCTCTAATCC
>JANJGN010004348.1:0-34187 GCA_026770705.1 Isurus oxyrinchus | reverse complement strand
TATGCATCTCTCTCTCTCCCTGTCTCTCTCTCTCTCTCTCTGTCTCTCGCCCTCTCCCCGTCTCTCTCACTGTTTCTATCTCTCCCCGTCTCTCTCTCTCCCTGTCTCTGTCTCTCCCCGCCTCTCTCTCCCCATCTCTCTCTCTCGCTCCCCTACTCTCTCCCCGTCTCTCTCTGTCTCTCTCCGTCTCTCTCTCTCCCCGTCACTCTCTCTCCCCGTCTCTCTCTCTCTCCCCGTCTCCCTCTCTCTCTCCCCGTCTCCCTCTCTCCCCGTCTATCTCTCTCCACGCCTCTCTCTCCCGGTCTCTCTCTCACCCCCGTCGCTCTCTCTCCCCGTCTCTCTCTCTCCCCATCTCTCTCTCTCCCCATCGCTCTCTCTCCCCGTCCCTCTCTCTCCCCGTCCCTCTCTCTCCCCGTCTGTCTCTCCCTCCATCTCTCTCTCCCTCCGCATCTCTCTCTCTCCCCTTCTCTCTCTCTCCCTGTCTCTCTTTCTCTCCCCGTCTCTCTCCCTCTCCCCGTCTCTCTCCCTGTCTCTCTCTCTCTCCCCATCTCTGTCCCCGTCACTCTCCGTCTCCCAATCTCTCTCTCTCTCCCAGGCTCTCTCTCTTTCCCTGTCTTTCTCTCTTTCTCTCCCCGTCTCTCCCTCTCTCTTCCCATCTTTCTCTCTCTCTCCCAGTGTCTCTTTCTCTCCTTGTCTCTGTCCCCGTCTCACTCCATCTCCCAATCTTTCTCTCTCTCCCCGTCTTTCTCTATCTCTCCCCATCTCACTCTCTCTCTCTACCCGTCTCTGTCTCTCTCTACCTGTCTCTCTCTCTCTTCCGTCCCGTCTTTTTCTCTCTCCCCTTCGCGCTCTCACTCCCCGTATCTCTCTCTCTCTCCCCGTCTCTCTCTCTCTCACCGTCTCTCTCTCGCTCCCCGTCTCTCTCACTCTCGCCCCGCCTCACTCTCTCTCCCCATCTCTCTCTCTCTCTCCCCGTCTCTCCCTCTCCCCGTTTCTCTCGCTCTCCCCGTCTCTCTCTCTCTCACCGTCTCTCTCCCTCTCCCCGTCTCTCTCCCTGTCTCTCTCTCTCCCCGTCTCTCTCTCCCCATCTCTCTCTCTCTCACCGTCTCTCTCGCTCTCCCCGTCTCTCTCCCTGTCTCTCTCTCTCCCCATCTCTCTCTCCCCGCATCTCTCTCCCCGTCTCTCTCTCTCCCCATTGCTCTCTCTCCCCATCTCTCTCTCTCCCCGTCTCTCTCTCTCCCGGTCTCATTCTCCCCCCGTCTCTCCCTCTCCACGTCTCTCCCTCTCCCCGTCTCTCTCTCTCTCCCCGTCTCTCTCTCTCTCCCCGGCAATCTCTCTCTCCCCGGCAATCTCTCTCTCTCCCCATCTTTCTCTCTCTCCCCGCCTCTCTCTATCTCCCCGTCTCTCTCTCTCTCCCCGTCTTTCTCTCTCTCCCCGTATCTCTCTATCTCCCCATCTCTCTCTCTCTCCACGTCTCTCTATCTCACCGTCTCTCTCTCCTTCCGCGTCTCTCTCTCCTTCTCCGTCTCTCTCTATCTCCCCGTCTCTTACTCCCCGTCTCTCTGTCTTTCTGCTTGTCTCTCTCTCTCTCGCTCCCCTTCTCTCTCTCCCCTTCTCTCTCTGTCTCTCTCTCCCAGTCTCTCTCTCCCCGTCTCTCCCTGTCTCTGCCCGTCTCTCTCTCTCCCCGTCTCTCTCTCTCTCCCCGTCTCTCTCTCTCTCCCCGTCTCCCTCTCTCTCTCCCCGGTTCTCTCTCTTCCCCCGTCGCTCTCTTGCCCCGTCTCACTCTCTCCCCGTCTCTGTCTCCCCCCATCCCTCTCTCTCTCCCCATCTCTCTCTCTCCCCTTCTCCCTCTCTCCCCATCTCTCTCTCTCCCCATCTCTCTATCTCCCCGTCCCTCTCTCTCCCAGTCTCTCTCTCTCTCCATCTCTCTCTCTCTCCGCATCTCTCTCTCTCCCCTTCTCTCTCTCCCTGTCTCTCTTTCTCTCCCTGTCTCTCTCCCTCTCCCCGTCTCTCTCCCTGTCTCTATCTCTCCCCGTCTCTCTCTCTCCCCGCTCCCCGCCTCTCTCTCCCGGTCTCTCTCTCACCCCGTCGCTCTCTCTCCCCGTCTCTCTCTCTCCCCATCTCTCTCTCTCTCCCATCGCTCTCTCTCCCCGTCCCTCTCTCTCCCCGTCCCTCTCTCTCCCCGTCTGTCTCTCCCTCCATCTCTCTCTCCCTCCGCATCTCTCTCTCTCCCCTTCTCTCTCTCTCCCTGTCTCTCTTTCTCTCCCCGTCTCTCTCCCTCTCCCCGTCTCTCTCCCTGTCTCTCTCTCTCTCCCCATCTCTGTCCCCGTCTCTCTCCGTCTCCCAATCTCTCTCTCTCTCCCAGGCTCTCTCTCTTTCCCCGTCTTTCTCTCTTTCTCTCCCCGTCTCTCCCTCTCTCTTCCCATCTTTCTCTCTCTCTCCCAGTGTCTCTTTCTCTCCTTGTCTCTGTCCCCGTCTCACTCCATCTCCCAATCTTTCTCTCTCTCCCCGTCTTTCTCTATCTCTCCCCATCTCACTCTCTCTCTCTACCCGTCTCTGTCTCTCTCTACCTGTCTCTCTCTCTCTTCCGTCCCGTCTTTTTCTCTCTCCCCTTCGCGCTCTCACTCCCCGTATCTCTCTCTCTCTCCCCGTCTCTCTCTCTCTCACCGTCTCTCTCTCGCTCCCCGTCTCTCTCACTCTCGCCCCGCCTCACTCTCTCTCCCCATCTCTCTCTCTCTCTCCCCGTCTCTCCCTCTCCCCGTTTCTCTCGCTCTCCCCGTCTCTCTCTCTCTCACCGTCTCTCTCCCTCTCCCCGTCTCTCTCCCTGTCTCTCTCTCTCCCCGTCTCTCTCTCCCCATCTCTCTCTCTCTCACCGTCTCTCTCGCTCTCCCCGTCTCTCTCCCTGTCTCTCTCTCTCCCCATCTCTCTCTCCCCGCATCTCTCTCCCCGTCTCTCTCTCTCCCCATTGCTCTCTCTCCCCATCTCTCTCTCTCCCCGTCTCTCTCTCTCCCGGTCTCATTCTCCCCCCGTCTCTCCCTCTCCACGTCTCTCCCTCTCCCCGTCTCTCTCTCTCTCCCCGTCTCTCTCTCTCTCCCCGGCAATCTCTCTCTCCCCGGCAATCTCTCTCTCTCCCCGTCTTTCTCTCTCTCCCCGCCTCTCTCTATCTCCCCGTCTCTCTCTCTCTCCCCGTCTTTCTCTCTCTCCCCGTATCTCTCTATCTCCCCATCTCTCTCTCTCTCCACGTCTCTCTATCTCACCGTCTCTCTCTCCTTCCGCGTCTCTCTCTCCTTCTCCGTCTCTCTCTATCTCCCCGTCTCTTACTCCCCGTCTCTCTGTCTTTCTGCTTGTCTCTCTCTCTCTCGCTCCCCTTCTCTCTCTCCCCTTCTCTCTCTGTCTCTCTCTCCCAGTCTCTCTCTCCCCGTCTCTCTCTGTCTCTGCCCGTCTCTCTCTCTCCCCGTCTCTCTCTCTCTCCCCGTCTCTCTCTCTCTCCCCGTCTCCCTCTCTCTCTCCCCGGTTCTCTCTCTTCCCCCGTCGCTCTCTTGCCCCGTCTCACTCTCTCCCCGTCTCTGTCTCCCCCCATCCCTCTCTCTCTCCCCATCTCTCTCTCTCCCCTTCTCCCTCTCTCCCCATCTCTCTCTCTCCCCATCTCTCTATCTCCCCGTCCCTCTCTCTCCCAGTCTCTCTCTCTCTCCATCTCTCTCTCTCTCCGCATCTCTCTCTCTCCCCTTCTCTCTCTCCCTGTCTCTCTTTCTCTCCCTGTCTCTCTCCCTCTCCCCGTCTCTCTCCCTGTCTCTATCTCTCCCCGTCTCTCTCTCTCCCCGCTCCCCGCCTCTCTCTCCCCGTCTCTCTCTCTCCCCGTCGCTCTCTCTCCCCGTCTCTCTCTCTCCCCGTCGCTCTCTCTCCCCATATCTCTCTCTCCGAGTGTCTCTGCCTCCCCATCTCTCTCTCTCCGTGTCTCTCCCTCTCCCCGTCTCTCTCTCTCCCCGTCTCTCTCTCTCCCCATCTCTCTCTCTCTCCCCGGCTCTCTCTTTTTCCCCGTCTTTCTCTCTCTCCCCGTCTCACTCTCTCTCTCTTCCCGTCTCTCTGTCCGTCGCTCTATCTCTCTCCCCATCTTTCTCTCCCTCTAACCGTCTCTCTCTCTCCCCGTCTCTCTCCCTTTCCCTGTCTCTTTCTCTCCTCGTCTCTCTCTCACCCTGTCTCTCTCTCTCCTCGTCTCTCTCTCTCCCCGTCTCTCTCTCTCCTGCCTCTCTCTCTCCCTGTCTCTCTCGCTCTCTCTCTCTCTCTCTCTCTCTCTCCCCGTCTCTCCCTCTCTCTTCCCATCTTTCGCTCTCTCTCCCTGTCTCTCTCTCTCGCCCCATCTCTGTCCCCGTCTCTGTCCGTCTCCCAATCTCTCTCTCTCTCCCAGACTCTCTCTCTTTCCCCCGTCTCTCTCTCTCTCTCTCCCCGTCTCTCCCTCTCTCTTCCCATCTTTCTCTCTCTCTCCCTGTCTCTCTCTCTCTCCTTGTCTCTGTCCCCGTCTCACTCCGTCTCCCAATCTGTCTCTCTCTCCCCGTCTTTCTCTCTCCTCGTCTCTCTCTGTCTCTCCCCATCTCTCTCTCTCCCCGTCTCTCTCTCTCTCCCCGTCTCTCTCTCTCTCCCCGTCTCCCTCTCTCTCTCCCCGTCTCTCTGTCTCCCCGTCTCTCTCTCTCCCTGTCTCTCTCCCCCCCGGATCTCTCTCTCCCCGTCTCTGTCTCTCCCATTCCCTCTCTCTCTCCCCATCTCGCTCTCTCCCCGTCTCCCTCTCTCCCCATCTCTCTAACTCCCCGTCTCTCTCTCTCCCCGTCCCTCTCTCTCATCGTCTCTCTCTCTCCGCATCTCTCTCTCTCCGCATCTCTCTCTCTCCCCTTCTCTCTCTCTCCCCGTCTCTCTCTCTCCGCATCTCTCTCTCTCCGCATCTCTCTCTCTCCCCTTCTCTCTCTCTCCCCGTCTCTCTCTCTCTCCCCGCCACTCCCTCTCCCCGTCTCTCTCTCTCTCCCCGTCTCTCTCTCTCTCTCCGTCTCTCTCTCTCTCCCCGGCAATCTCTCTCTCTCCCCGTCTTTCTCTCTCTCCCCGTCTCTATCTATCTCCCCGTCTCTCTCTCTCTCCCCGTCTCTCTCTCTCCCCGTATCTCTCTATCTCCCCATCTCTCTCTCTCTCCACGTCTCGCTATCTCACCGTCTCTCTCTCCCTCCGCGTCTCTCTCTCCTTCTCCGTCTCTCTCTATCTCCCCGTCTCTTACTCCCCGTCTCTCTCTCTTTCTGCTTGTCTCTCTCTGTCTCTCTCTCCCCGTCTCTCTCTCCCCTTCTCTCTCTCTCGCTCCCCTTCTCTCTCCCCGTCTCTCTCTGTCTCTGCCCGTCTCTCTCTCTCCCCGTCTCTCTCTCTCTCCCCGTCTCTCTCCCTGTCTCTATCTCTCCCCGTCTCTCTCTCTCCCCGCTCCCCGCCTCTCTCTCCCCGTCTCTCTCTCTCCCCGTCGCTCTCTCTCCCCGTCTCTCTCTCTCCCCGTCGCTCTCTCTCCCCAGATCTCTCTCTCCGA
Source organism: Isurus oxyrinchus (assembly GCA_026770705.1). Taxonomy (NCBI): domain Eukaryota; kingdom Metazoa; phylum Chordata; class Chondrichthyes; order Lamniformes; family Lamnidae; genus Isurus; species Isurus oxyrinchus. The sequence continues at coordinate 28,636 of JANJGN010004348.1, read as the reverse complement.
GTGTCTCTGCCTCCCCATCTCTCTCTCTCCGTGTCTCTCCCTCTCCCCGTCTCTCTCTCTCCCCGTCTCTCTCTCTCCCCATCTCTCTCTCTCTCCCCGGCTCTCTCTTTTTCCCCGTCATTCTCTCTCTCCCCCGTCTCACTCTCTCTCTCTTCCCGTCTCTCTGTCCGTCGCTCTATCTCTCTCCCCATCTTTCTCTCCCTCTAACCGTCTCTCTCTCTCCCCGTCTCTCTCCCTTTCCCTGTCTCTCTCTCTCCCCGTCTCTCTCTCACCCTGTCTCTCTCTCTCCTCGTCTCTATCTCTCCCCGTCTCTCTCTCTCCTGCCTCTCTCTCTCCCTGTCTCTCTCGCTCTCTCTCTCTCTCTCTCTCTCTCCCCGTCTCTCCCTCTCTCTTCCCATCTTTCGCTCTCTCTCCCTGTCTCTCTCTCTCGCCCCATTTCTGTCCCCGTCTCTGTCCGTCTCCCAATCTCTCTCTCTCTCCCAGACTCTCTCTCTTTCCCCGTCTCTCTCTCTCTCTCTCCCCGTCTCTCCCTCTCTCTTCCCATCTTTCTCTCTCTCCCTGTCTCTCTCTCTCTCCTTGTCTCTGTCCTCGTCTCACTCCGTCTCCCAATCTGTCTCTCTCTCCCCGTCTTTCTCTCTCTCCCCGTCTTTCTCTCTCTCTCCCCGTCTCACTCTCTCTCTCTACCCATCTCTCTCTTTTTCTCAACCCGTCTCGCTCTCTCTCCGTCGCTCTCTCTCTGTCCCCGTCTCTCTCTCTCTCTACCTGTCTCTCTCTATTTCGTCCCGTCATTTTCTCTCTCACCGTCGCTCTCTCTCTCTCCCCGTATCTCTCTCTCTCTATCTCCCCGTCTCTCTCTCTCTCTCCCCGTCTCTCTCTCTCTCCCCCGTCTCTCTCTCGCTCCCCGTCTCTCTCACTCTCGCCCCATCTCACTCTCTCCCTCCCCGTCTCTCTCTCTCTCTCCCCATCTCTCTATCTCTCTCCCCATCTCTCTCTCGCACCCCGTTTCTCTCACTCTCTCCCTGTCTCTCACTCTCTTTCCCCGTCTCTCTCTCTCTCTCTCCCCGTCTCTCTCTCCCTCCCCGTCTCTCTCTCACTCCCGTCTCTCTCTCTCCACGTTCCTCTCCCTCTCCCCGTTTCTCTCTCCCCGTCTCTCTCTCTCTCCCTTTCTTTATCCCTCTCCCCGTCTCTCTCCCTGTCTCTATCTCTCCGCGTCTATATCTCTCCCCCTTTCTCTCTCTCCCCGTCTCTCTCTCTCCCCGTCGCTCTCTCTCCCCGTCTCTCTCTCTCCCCGTCTCTCTCCCCATCCCTCTCTCTCTCTCCATCTCTCTCTCTCCCCGTCTCTCTCTCTCCCCGTCTCTCTCTCTCCCCGTCTCTCTCTCTCCCCGTCTCTCTCTCTCCCCGTCTCTCTCTCTTTCCCCGTCTTTCTCTCTCTCTTCCCATCTTTCTCTCTCTCTCCCCGTCTCTCTCTCTCTCCCCGTCTCTCTCTCTCTCCCCGTCTCTCTCTCTCCCCGTCTCTCTCTCTCCCCGTCCCTCTCTCTCCCCGTCTCTCTCTCTCCCTGTCTTTCTCTCTCTTTCCCCGTCTCTCTCACTCCCCATCTCTCTCCCTTTCCCCGTCTCTCTCTCTCCTCGTCTCTCTCTCTCCCCGTCTCTCTCTCTCCCTGCCACTCACTCTGCCTGTCTTGCTCTCTCTACCCGTCTCTCTCTCTCTCTCTCCCCGTCTCTCTCTCTCTCTTCCCATCTTTCTCTCTCTCTCCATGTCTCTGTCCCCGTCTCACTCCATCTCCCAATCTCTCTCTCTCTCCCCGTCTTTCTCTCTCTCTCCCCGTCTCACTCTCTCTCTCTACCCGTCTCTCTCTCTCTCTCTCAACCCATCTCGCTCTCTCTCCGTCGCTCTCTCTCTCTCCCTGTCTCTGTCTCTCTCTACCTGTCTCTCTCTCTCTTTCGTCCCGTCTTTTTCTCTCTCACCGTCGCGCTCTCTCTCTCCCTGTATCTCTTTCTCTCTTGCCCCATCTCTCTCTCTCTCCCCGTCTCTCTCTCGCTCCCCGTCTCTCTCACTCTCGCCCCGTCTCACTCTTTCTCTCCCCGTCTCTCTCTCTCTCCCCGTCTCTCTCACTCCCCATCTCTCTCTCTCTCCCCGTCTCTCTCTCTCGCCATCTCTCTCTCTCCCCATCCCTCTGTCTCACTCCATCTCACTCTTTCCCCGTCTCTCTCTCTCCTGGTCTCACTCTCCCTCCGACTCTCTCCCCCTCCGTCTCTTTCTCTCTCCGCGCCACTCCCTCTCCCCGTCTCTCTCTCTCTCCCCAGCAATCTCTCTTTCCCTGTCTCTCTCTCTCTCACCGTCTTTCTCTCTCTCTCCCCGTCTCTCTCTCTCCCCGTATCTCTCTATCTCCCCATCTCTCTCTCTCTCCCTGTCTCTCTATCTCACCGTCTCTCTCTCCCTCCGTGTCTCTCTCTCCCTCTCCGTCTCTCTCTATCTCCCCGTCTCTTACTCCCCGTCTCTCTGTCTTTCTGCTTGTCTCTCGCTCTCTCTCTCTCCCCATCTCTCTCCCCATCTCTCTCTCTCTCTCCCCTTCTCTCTCCTCGTCTCTCTCTGTCTCTCCCCATCTCTCTCTCTCCCCGTCTCTCTCTCTCTCCCCGTCTCCCTCTCTCTCTCCCCATCTCTCTGTCTCCCCGTCTCTCTCTCTCCCTGTCTCTCTCCCCCCGGATCTCTCTCTCCCCGTCTCTGTCTCTCCCATTCCCTCTCTCTCTCCCCATCTCGCTCTCTCCCCGTCTCCCTCTCTCCCCATCTCTCTAACTCCCCGTCTCTCTCTCTCCCCATCCCTCTCTCTCCCCGTCTCTCTCTCTCCGCATCTCTCTCTCTCCGCATCTCTCTCTCTCCCCTTCTCTCTCTCTCCCCGTCTCTCTCTCTCCGCATCTCTCTCTCTCCGCATCTCTCTCTCTCCCCTTCTCTCTCTCTCCCCGTCTCTCTCTCTCTCCCCGCCACTCCCTCTCCCCGTCTCTCTCTCTCTCTCCGTCTCTCTCTCTCTCTCCGTCTCTCTCTCTCTCCCCGGCAATCTCTCTCTCTCCCCGTCTTTCTCTCTCTCCCCGTCTCTATCTATCTCCCCGTCTCTCTCTCTCTCCCCGTCTCTCTCTCTCCCCGTATCTCTCTATCTCCCCATCTCTCACTCTCTCCACGTCTCTCTATCTCACCGTCTCTCTCTCCCTCCGCGTCTCTCTCTCCTTCTCCGTCTCTCTCTATCTCCCCGTCTCTTACTCCCCGTCTCTCTCTCTTTCTGCTTGTCTCTCTCTGTCTCTCTCTCCCCGTCTCTCTCTCCCCTTCTCTCTCTCTCGCTCCCCTTCTCTCTCCCCGTCTCTCTCTGTCTCTGCCCGTCTCTCTCTCTCCCCGTCTCTCTCTCTCTCCCCGTCTCTCTCTCTCTCCCTGTCTCTCTCTCTCTCCCTCCCCGTCTCTCTCCCTCTCCCCGTCTCTCTCCCTGTCTCTATCTCTCCCCGTCTCTCTCTTTCCCCGTCTCTCTCTTTCCCCGTCTCTCTCTCTCCCCGCCTCTCTCTCCCCGTCTCTCTCTCTCCCCGTCTCTCTCTCTTTCCCCGTCTTTCTCTCTCTCCCCCCCATCTTTCTCTCTCTCTCCCCGTCTCTCTCTCTCTCCCCGTCTCTCTCTCTCTCCCCGTCTCTCTCTCTCCCCGTCTCTCTCTCTCCCCGTCCCTCTCTCTCCCCGTCTCTCTCTCCCCATTTCTCTCTCTCCTCGTCTCTCTCCCTTTCCCCGTCTCTTTCTCTCTCTCCCCGTCTTTCTCTCTCTTTCCCCGTCTCTCTCTCTCCCCATCTCTCTCCCTTTCCCCGTCTCTCTCTCTCCTCGTCTCTCTCTCTCCCCGTCTCTCTCTCTCCCTGCCTCTCACTCTACCTGTCTTGCTCTCTCTACCCGTCTCTCTCTCTCTCTCTCCCCGTCTCTCTCTCTCTCTTCCCATCTTTCTCTCTCTCTCCATGTCTCTGTCCCTGTCTCACTCCATCTCCCAATCTCTCTCTCTCTCCCCGTCTTTCTCTCTCTCTCCCCGTCTCACTCTCTCTCTCTACCCGTCTCTCGCTCTCTCTCAACCCATCTCGCTCTCTCTCCGTCGCTCTCTCTCTCTCCCTGTCTCTGTCTCTCTCTACCTGTCTCTCTCTCTCTTTCGTCCCGTCTTTTTCTCTCTCACCGTCGCGCTCTCTCTCTCCCCGTATCTCTTTCTCTCTCGCCCCATCTCTCTTTCTCTCCCCGTCTCTCTCTCGCTCCCCGTCTCTCTCACTCTCGCCCCGTCTCACTCTTTCACTCCCCGTCTCTCTCTCTCTCCCCGTCTCTCTCACTCCCCATCTCTCTCTCACTCCCCGTCTCTCTATCTCCACTTTCCTCTCCATCTCCCCGTTTCACTCTCTCTCCCCGTCTCTGCCTCTCCCTGTTTCTCTTCCTCTCCCCGTCTCTCTCCCTGTCTCTATCTCTCCCCGTCTCTCTCTCTCCCCGTCTCCCTCTCTCCCCGCATCTCTCTCCCCGTGTCTCTCTCTCCCCGTCGCTCTCTCTCCCCGTCTCTCTCTCTCGCCATCTCTCTCTCTCCCCATCCCTCTGTCTCACTCCATCTCACTCTTTCCCCGTCTCTCTCTCTCCCGGTCTCACTCTCCCTCTGACTCTCTCCCCCTCCGTCTCTCTCTCTCTCCGCGCCACTCCCTCTCCCCGTCTCTCTCTCTCTCCCCAGCAATCTCTCTTTCCCTGTCTCTCTCTCTCTCCCCGTCTTTCTCTCTCTCTCCCCGTCTCTCTCTCCCCCCGTATCTATCTCCCCGTCTCTCTCTCTCTCCTCGTCTCTCTATCTCACCGTCTCTCTCTCCCTCCGCGTCTCTCTCTCCCTCTCCGTCTCACTCTATCTCCCCGTCTCTTACTCCCCGTCTCTCTGTCTTTCTGGTGGTCTCTCGCTCTCTCTCTCTCCCCGTCTCTCTCCCCATCTCTCTCTCTCTTTCCCCTTCTCTCTCCTCGTCTCTCTCTGTCTCTCCCCATCTCTCTCACTCCCCGTCTCTCTCTCTCTCCCCGTCTCCCTCTCTCTCTCCCCGTCTCTCTGTCTCCCCGTCTCTCTCTCTCCTTGTCTCTCCCCCCCCGGTTCTATCTCTCCCCGTCTCTGTCTCTCCCCATCCCTCTCTCTCTCCCCATCTCGCTCTCTCCCCGTCTCCCTCTCTCCCCATCTCTCTCTCTCCCCGTCTCTCTCTCTCCCCGTCCCTCTCTGTCCCCGTCTCTCTCTCTCCGCATCTCTCTCTCTCCGCATCTCTCTCTCTCCCCTTCTCTCTCTCTTCCCGTCTCTCTCTCTCCCCGCCACTCCCTCTCCCCGTCTCTCTCTCTCTCCCCGTCTCTCTCTCTCTCCCCGTCTCTCTCTCTCTCCCCGGCAATCTCTCTCTCTCCCCGTCTTTCTCTCTCTCCCCGTCTCTATCTATCTCCCCGTCTCTCTCTCTCTCCCCGTCTCTCTCTCTCCCCGTATCTCTCTATCTCCCCATCTCTCTCTCTCTCCACGTCTCTCTATCTCACCGTCTCTCTCTCCCTCCGCGTCTCTCTCTCCTTCTCCGTCTCTCTCTATCTCCCCGTCTCTTACTCCCCGTCTCTCTCTCTTTCTGCTTGTCTCTCTCTGTCTCTCTCTCCCCGTCTCTCTCTCCCCTTCTCTCTCTCTCGCTCCCCTTCTCTCTCCCCGTCTCTCTCTGTCTCTGCCCGTCTCTCTCTCTCCCCGTCTCTCTCTCTCTCCCCGTCTCTCTCTCTCTCCCTGTCTCTCTCTCTCTCCCTCCCCGTCTCTCTCCCTCTCCCCGTCTCTCTCCCTGTCTCTATCTCTCCCCATCTCTCTCTTTCCCCGTCTCTCTCTCTGCCCGCCTCTCTCTCCCCGTCTCTCTGTCTCCCCGTCGCTCTGTCTCCCCATTGCTCTCTCTCCCCATCTCTCTCTCTCCCCGTCACTCTCTCTCCCCATCTCTCTCTCTCCGCGTCTCTCTCTCCCCCCGTCTCTCTCTCTGCCCGTCTCTTTCTCTCCCCGGCTCTCTCTCTTTCCCTGTCTTTCTGTCTCTCTCTCCCCGTCTCACTCTCTCTCTCTTCCCGTCTCTCTCTCTCAACCTGTCTCACTCTCTCTCTCCGTCGCTCTCTCTCTCTCCCCGTTTCTCTCTCTCTCAACCCCTCTCTCTCCCCGTCGCTCTCTCCCTGTCTCTCTCTCTCCCCATCTCTCTCTCTCCCCATCCCTCTCTCTCACTCCATCTCTCTCTCTCCCCGTCTCTCTCTCTCCCGGTCTCACTCTCTCCCCGACTCTCTCTCCCCCCGTCTCTCTCTCTCTCCCCGTCTCTCTCCCTCCCCGTATCTCTCTTTCACCCCGTCTCTCTCTCTCTCCCCGTCTCTCTATCTCACCGTATCTCTCTCCCTCCGCGTCTCTCTCTCCCTCTCCGTCTCTCTCTATCTCCCCGTCTCTTACTCCCCATCTCTCTGTCTTTCTGCTTGTCTCTCTCTCTCTCTCTCTCTCCCCGTCTCTCTCACCCCGTCTCACTCTCTCGCGCCCCTTCTCTCTCCCCGTCTCTCTCTGTCTCTCCCCGTCTCTCTCTCTCTCCCCGTCTCCCTCTCTCTCTCCCCGTCTCTCTCTCTCTCCGTCTCTCTCTCTCCCCGTCTCTCTCTCTCCCCATCTCTCTCTCCCCCCGGTTCTCTCTCTCCCCGTCTCTCTTTCTCCCCGTATCTCTCTTTCACCCCGTCTCTCTCTCTCCCTGTCTCTCTATCTCACCGTCTCTCTCTCCCTCCGCGTCTCTCTCTCCCTCTCCGTCTCTCTCTATCTCCCCGTCTCTTACTCCCCGTCTCTCTGTCTTTCTGCTTGTCTCTCTCTCTCTCTATCTCCCCATCTCTCTCTCCCCGTCTCTCTCTCTCGCTCCCCTTCTCTCTCCCCGTCTCTCTCTGTCTCTCCCCATCTCTCTCTCTCCCCGTCTCTCTCTCTCTCCCCATCTCTCTCTCTCTCCCCGTCTCCCTCTCTCTCTCCCCGTCTCTCTCTCTCCCCGTCTCTCTCTCTCCCCATCTCTCTCTCTCCCCCCGGTTCTCTCTCTCCCCGTATCTCTCTCTCTCCCCGTATCTCTCTCTCTCCCCGTATCTCTCTTTCACCCCGTCTCTCTCTCTCTCCCCGTCTCTCTATCTCACCGTCTCTCTCTCTCCCTCCGTGTCCCCGTCTCCCTCTCCGTCTCTCTCTATTTCCCCGCCTCTTACTCCCCGTCTCTCTGTCTTTCTGCTTGCCTCTCTCTCTCTCTCTCCCCGTCTCTCTCTCCCCGTCTCTCTCTCTCGCTCCCCTTCTCTCTCCACGTCTCTCTCTGTCTCTCCCCATCTCTCTCTCTCCCCGTGTCTCTCTCTCTCCCCATCTCCCTTTCTCTCTCCCCGTCTCTCTCTCTCCCCGTCTCTCTCTCTCCCCATCTCTCTCTCCCCCCGGTTCTCTCTCTCCCCATCTCTCTCTCTCCCCATCGCTCTCTCGCCCCGTCTCCCTCTCTCCCCGTCTCTGTCTCTCCCCATCCCTCTCTCTCTCCCCGTCTCCCTCTCTCCCCGTCTCCCTCTCTCCCCATCTCTCTAACTCCCCATCCCTCTCTCTCCCTGTCTCTCTCTCTCTCCATCTCTCTCTCTCTCCGCATCTCTCTCTCTTCCCTTCTCTCTCTCTCCCTGTCTCTGTCTCTCTCCCCGTCTCTCTCCCTCTTCCCATCTCTCTCCCTGTCTCTATCTCTCCCCATCTCTCTCTCTCCCCGTCTCCCTCTCTCCCCGCATCTCTCTCTCCGTGTCTCTCTCTCCCCGTCGCTCTCTCCCCGTCTCTCTCTCTCCCCATCTCTCTCTCTCCCCATCCCTCTCTCTCACTCCATCTCTCCCTCTCTCCGTCTCTCTCTCTCCCGGTCTCACTCTCCCCCCGACTGCCTCACCCCCGTCTCTCTCTCTCTCCCCGCCGCTCCCTCTCTCCGTCTCTCTCTCTCTCCCCGGCAATCACTGTTTCCCCGTCTCTCTCTCCCCATCTCTCTCTCTCTCCCCGTCTTTCTCTCTCTCTCCCCGTCTTTCTCTCTCTCCCCGTCTCTCTCTCTCTCCCCGTCTCTCTATCTCACCATCTCTCTCTCCCTCCGCGTCTCTCTCTCCCTCTCCGTCTCTCTCTATCTCCCCATCTCTTACTCCCCGTCTCTGTCTTTCTGCTTGTCTCTCTCTCTCCCCGTCTCTCTCTCCCCGTCTCTCTCTCTCGCTCCCCTTCTCTCTCCCCGTCTCTCTCTGTCTCTCCCCATCTCTCTCTCTCCCCGTCTCTCTCTCTCTCCCCGTCTCTCTCTCAATCCCCGTCTCCCTCTCTCTCTCCCCGTCTCTCTCTCTCCCCGTCTCTCTCTCTCCCCGTCTCTCTCTCCCCCCAGTTCTCTCTCTCCCTGTCTCTCTCTCTACCCGTCTCTCCCTCTCCCCGTCTCTGTCTCTCCTCGTATCTCTCTCTCCCCGGAGCTCTCTCTCTCCCCGCCTCTATCTCTCCCCGTCTCTGTCCCTTTCCCCGTCTCTCTCTCTCTCCTCGTCTCTTTCTCTCCCCGTCTCTCTCTCTCCCTGCCTCTCTCTCTACCTGTCTCGCTCTCTCTACCCGTCTCTCTCTCTCTCTCTCTCTCCCCGCCTCTCCCTCTCTCTTCCCATCTTTCTCTCTCTCTCCCTGTCTCTCTCTCTCTCCTTGTCTCTGTCCCCATCTCACTCCTTCTCCCAATCTCTCTCTCTCTCCCCGTCTTTCTCTCTCTCTCCCCGTATCTCTCTCTCTCTCTCCCCGTCTCTCTCTCTCCCCGTCTCTCTCTCACTCCCCGTCTCTCTCACTCTAGCCCCGTCTCGCTCTCTCTCTCCCCGTCTCTCTCTCTCTCTCCCCGTCTCTCTCGCTCCCAATCTCTCTCTCACTCCCCGTCTCTCTATCTCCACGTTCCTCTCTGTCTCCCCGTTTCTCTCTCTCTCCCCGTCTCTCTCTCTCTCCCCGTCTCTCTCCCTCTCCCCGTCTCTCTCCCTGTCTCTATCTCTCCCCGTCTTTCTCTCTCTCTCCCCGTCTCCCTCTCTCCCCGCATCTCTCTCCCCGTGTCTCTCTCTCTCCCCGTCGCTCCCTCCCCGTCTCTGTCTCTCCCCATCTCTCTCTCTCCCCATCCCTCTCTCTCACTCCATCCCTCTCTCTCCCCGTCTCTCTCTCACCCGGTCTCACTCTCCCCCCGACTCTCTCTCACCCCGTCTCTCTCTCTCTCCCCGCCACTCCCTCTCCCCATCTCTCTCTCTCACCCCGTCTCTCTCTCTCTCTCCCCGTCTCTCTATCTCACCGTCTCTCTCTCCCTCCGCGTCTCTCTCTCCCTCTCCGTCTCTCTCTATCTCCCCGTCTCTTACTCCCCGTCTCTCTGTCTTTCTGCGTGTCTCTCTCTCTCTCTCTCTCTCACCGTCTCTCTCTCCCCGTCTCTCTCTCTCGCTCCCCTTCTCTCTCCCCGTCTCTCTCTGTCTCTCCCCATCTCTCTCTCTCCCCGTCTCTCTCTCTCTCCCCGTCTCTCTCTCTCTCCCCGTCTCTCTCTCTCTCCCTGTCTCCCTCTCTCTCTCCCCGTCTCTCTCTCTCCCCGTCTCTCTCTCTCCCCATCTCTCTCTCCCCCCGGTTCTCTCTCTCCCCGTCTCTCTCTATCTCCCCGTCTCTTACTCCCCGTCACTCTGTCTTTCTGCTTGTCTCTCTCTCTCTCCCTGTCTCTCTCTCCCCGTCTCTCTCTCTCGCTCCCCTTCTCTCTCCCCGTCTCTCTCTGTCTCTCCCCATCTCTCTCTCTCTCCCCGTCTCTCTCTCTCTCCCCGTCTCTCTCTCTCTCCCCGTCTCTCTCTCTCCCCGTCTCTCTCTCTCCCCGTCGCTCTCTTGCCCCGTCTCCCTCTCTCCCAGTCTCTGTCTCTCCCCATCCCTCTCTCTCTCCCCGTCTCCCTCTCTCCCTATCTCCCTCTCTCCCCATCTCTCTAACTCCCCGACTCTCTCTCTCCCCATCCCTCTCTCTCTCCCCGTCTCTCCCTCTACCCGTCTCTCCCTCTCTCCGTCTCTGTCTCTCCTCGTATCTCTCTCTCCCCGGAGCTCTCTCTCTCCCCACCTCTATCTCTCCCTGTCTCTCTCCATTTCCCCATCTCTCTCTCTCCTCGTCTCTCTCTCTCCCCGTCTCTCTCTCTCCCTGCCTCTCTCTCTACCTGTCTCGCTCTCTCTACCCGTCTCTCTCTCTCTCTCTCCCCGTCTCTCCCTCTCTCTTCCCATCTTTCTCTCTCTCTCCCTGTCACTCTCTCTCTCCTTGTCTCTGTCCCCGTCTCACTCCGTCTCCCAATCTCTCTCTCTCTCCCCGTCTTTCTCTCTCTCTCCCCGTATCTCTCTCTCTCCCCATCTCTATCTCTCTCTCCCCGTCTCTCTCTCGCTCCCCGTCTCTCTCACTCTCGACCCGTCTCACTCTCTCTCTCCCCATCTCTCTCTCTCTCTCCCCGTCTCTCTCGCTCCCAATCTCTCTCTCACTCCCCGTCTCTCTATCTCCACGTTCCTCTCTCTCTACCCATCTTTCTCTCTCTCTCCCCGTTTCTCTCTCTCTCCCCGTCTCTCTCCGTCTCCCCGTCTCTCTCCCTGTCTCTATCTCTCCCCGTCTCTCTCTCTCCCCGTCTCCCTCTCTCCCCGCATCTCTCTCCCCGCATCTCTCTCCCCGTGTCTCTCTCTCCCCGTCGCTCTCTCCCCGTCTCTCTCTCTCCCCATCTCTCTCTCTCTCCCCATCCCTCTCTCTCACTCCATCTCTCTCTCATCCCCGTCTCTCTCACTCTCCCCGCCACTCCCTCTCCCCGTCTCTCTCTCTCCCCGTCTCCCTCTCTCCCCGCATCTCTCTCCCCGTGTCTCTCTCTCCCCGTCGCTCTCTCCCCGTCTCTCTCTCTCCCCGTCTCTCTCTTTCACACCGTCTCTCTCTCTCTCCCCGTCTCTCTATCTCACCGTCTCTCTCTCCCTCCGCGTCCTTCTCTCCCTCTCCGTCTCTCTCTATCTCCCCGTCTCTTACTCCCCGTCTCTCTGTCTTTCTGCTTGTCTCTCTCTCTCTCTCTCTCCCCGTCTCTCTCTCCCCGTCTCTCTCTCTCGCTCCTCTTGTCTCTCCCCGTCTATCTCTGTCTCTCCCCATCTCTCTCTCTCCCCGTCTCTCTCTCTCCCCGTCTCTCTCTCTCCCCGTCTCTCTCTCTCCCCGTCTCTCTCTCTCTCCCCGTCTCCCTCTCTCCCTCCCCGTCTCTCTCTCTCCCCGTCTCTCTCTCTCCCCGGTTCTCTCTCTCCCCGTCTCTCTCTCTCCCCGTCGCTCTCTCGCCCCGTCTCCCTCTCTCCCCGTCTCTGTCTCTCCCCATCCCTCTCTCTCTCCCCGTCTCCGTCTCTCCCCATCTCCCTCTCTCCCCATCTCTCTAACTCCCCTCCCTCTCTCTCCCCGTCTCTCTCTCTCTCCATCTCTCTCTCTCCGCATCTCTCTCTCTCCCCTTCTCTCTCTCTCTCCCTTTCTCTCTCTCTCTTACCGTCTCTCTCCCTCTCCCCGTCTCTCTCCCTGTCTCTATCTCTCCCCGTCTCTCTCTCTCCCTGTCTCTCTCTCTCCCCGCCTCTCTCTCTCCCCGCCGCTCTCTCTCCCCATCTCTCTCTCTCCCCGTCTCTCTCTCTCCCCATCTCTCTCTCCCCCCCGGTTCTCTCTCTCCCCGTATCTCTCTCTCTCCCCATATCTCTCTCTCTCCCCGTATCTCTCTTTCACCCCGTCTCTCTCTCTCTCCCCGTCTCTCTATCTCACCGTCTCTCTCTCTCCCTCCGTGTCCCCGTCTCCCTCTCCGTCTCTCTCTATTTCCCCGCCTCTTACTCCCCGTCTCTCTGTCTTTCTGCTTGTCTCTCTCTCTCTCTCTCTCCCCGTCTTTCTCTCTCTCTCCCCGTATCTCTCTCTCTCCCCATCTCTATCTCTCTCTCCCCGTCTCTCTCTCGCTCCCCGTCTCTCTCACTCTCGACCCGTCTCACTCTCTCTCTCCCCATCTCTCTCTCTCTCTCCCCGTCTCTCTCGCTCCCAATCTCTCTCTCACTCCCCGTCTCTCTATCTCCACGTTCCTCTCTCTCTACCCATCTTTCTCTCTCTCTCCCCGTTTCTCTCTCTCTCCCCGTCTCTCTCCGTCTCCCCGTCTCTCTCCCTGTCTCTATCTCTCCCCGTCTCTCTCTCTCCCCGTCTCCCTCTCTCCCCGCATCTCTCTCCCCGCATCTCTCTCCCCGTGTCTCTCTCTCCCCGTCGCTCTCTCCCCGTCTCTCTCTCTCCCCATCTCTCTCTCTCTCCCCATCCCTCTCTCTCACTCCATCTCTCTCTCATCCCCGTCTCTCTCACTCTCCCCGCCACTCCCTCTCCCCGTCTCTCTCTCTCCCCGTCTCCCTCTCTCCCCGCATCTCTCTCCCCGTGTCTCTCTCTCCCCGTCGCTCTCTCCCCGTCTCTCTCTCTCCCCGTCTCTCTCTTTCACACCGTCTCTCTCTCTCTCCCCGTCTCTCTATCTCACCGTCTCTCTCTCCCTCCGCGTCCTTCTCTCCCTCTCCGTCTCTCTCTATCTCCCCGTCTCTTACTCCCCGTCTCTCTGTCTTTCTGCTTGTCTCTCTCTCTCTCTCTCTCCCCGTCTCTCTCTCCCCGTCTCTCTCTCTCGCTCCTCTTGTCTCTCCCCGTCTATCTCTGTCTCTCCCCATCTCTCTCTCTCCCCGTCTCTCTCTCTCCCCGTCTCTCTCTCTCCCCGTCTCTCTCTCTCCCCGTCTCTCTCTCTCTCCCCGTCTCCCTCTCTCCCTCCCCGTCTCTCTCTCTCCCCGTCTCTCTCTCTCCCCGGTTCTCTCTCTCCCCCGTCTCTCTCTCTCCCCGTCGCTCTCTCGCCCCGTCTCCCTCTCTCCCCGTCTCTGTCTCTCCCCATCCCTCTCTCTCTCCCCGTCTCCGTCTCTCCCCATCTCCCTCTCTCCCCATCTCTCTAACTCCCCTCCCTCTCTCTCCCCGTCTCTCTCTCTCTCCATCTCTCTCTCTCCGCATCTCTCTCTCTCCCCTTCTCTCTCTCTCTCCCTTTCTCTCTCTCTCTTACCGTCTCTCTCCCTCTCCCCGTCTCTCTCCCTGTCTCTATCTCTCCCCGTCTCTCTCTCTCCCTGTCTCTCTCTCTCCCCGCCTCTCTCTCTCCCCGCCGCTCTCTCTCCCCATCTCTCTCTCTCCCCGTCTCTCTCTCTCCCCATCTCTCTCTCCCCCCGGTTCTCTCTCTCCCCGTATCTCTCTCTCTCCCCATATCTCTCTCTCTCCCCGTATCTCTCTTTCACCCCGTCTCTCTCTCTCTCCCCGTCTCTCTATCTCACCGTCTCTCTCTCTCCCTCCGTGTCCCCGTCTCCCTCTCCGTCTCTCTCTATTTCCCCGCCTCTTACTCCCCGTCTCTCTGTCTTTCTGCTTGTCTCTCTCTCTCTCTCTCTCCCCGTCTCTCTCTCTCGCTCCCCTTCTCTCTCCACGTCTCTCTCTGTCTCTCCCCATCTCTCTCTCTCCCCGTGTCTCTCTCTCTCCCCATCTCCCTTTCTCTCTCCCCGTCTCTCTCTCTCCCCGTCTCTCTCTCTCCCCATCTCTCTCTCCCCCCGGTTCTCTCTCTCCCCATCTCTCTCTCTCCCCATCGCTCTCTCGCCCCGTCTCCCTCTCTCCCCGTCTCTGTCTCTCCCCATCCCTCTCTCTCTCCCCGTCTCCCTCTCTCCCCGTCTCCCTCTCTCCCCATCTCTCTAACTCCCCATCCCTCTCTCTCCCCGTCTCTCTCTCTCTCCATCTCTCTCTCTCTCCGCATCTCTCTCTCTTCCCTTCTCTCTCTCTCCCTGTCTCTGTCTCTCTCCCCGTCTCTCTCCCTCTTCCCATCTCTCTCCCTGTCTTTATCTCTCCCCATCTCTCTCTCTCCCCGTCTCCCTCTCTCCCCGCATCTCTCTCTCCGTGTCTCTCTCTCCCCGTCGCTCTCTCCCCGTCTCTCTCTCTCCCCATCTCTCTCTCTCCCCATCCCTCTCTCTCACTCCATCTCTCCCTCTCTCCGTCTCTCTCTCTCCCGGTCTCACTCTCCCCCCGACTGCCTCACCCCTGTCTCTCTCTCTCTCCCCGCCGCTCCCTCTCTCCGTCTCTCTCTCTCTCCCCGGCAATCACTGTTTCCCCGTCTCTCTCTCCCCATCTCTCTCTCTCTCCCCGTCTTTCTCTTTCTCTCCCCGTCTTTCTCTCTCTCCCCGTCTCTCTCTCTCTCCCCGTCTCTCTATCTCACCATCTCTCTCTCCCTCCGCGTCTCTCTCTCCCTCTCCGTCTCTCTCTATCTCCCCATCTCTTACTCCCCGTCTCTGTCTTTCTGCTTGTCTCTCTCTCTCCCCGTCTCTCTCTCCCCGTCTCTCTCTCTCGCTCCCCTTCTCTCTCCCCGTCTCTCTCTGTCTCTCCCCATCTCTCTCTCTCCCCGTCTCTCTCTCTCTCCCCGTCTCTCTCTCACTCCCCGTCTCCCTCTCTCTCTCCCCGTCTCTCTCTCTCCCCGTCTCTCTCTCTCCCCGTCTCTCTCTCCCCCCAGTTCTCTCTCTCCCTGTCTCTCTCTCTACCCGTCTCTCCCTCTCCCCGTCTCTGTCTCTCCTCGTATCTCTCTCTCCCCGGAGCTCTCTCTCTCCCCGCCTCTATCTCTCCCCGTCTCTGTCCCTTTCCCCGTCTCTCTCTCTCTCCTCGTCTCTTTCTCTCCCCGTCTCTCTCTCTCCCTGCCTCTCTCTCTACCTGTCTCGCTCTCTCTACCCGTCTCTCTCTCTCTCTCTCTCTCCCCGCCTCTCCCTCTCTCTTCCCATCTTTCTCTCTCTCTCCCTGTCTCTCTCTCTCTCCTTGTCTCTGTCCCCATCTCACTCCTTCTCCCAATCTCTCTCTCTCTCCCCGTCTTTCTCTCTCTCTCCCCGTATCTCTCTCTCTCTCTCCCCGTCTCTCTCTCTCCCCGTCTCTCTCTCACTCCCCGTCTCTCTCACTCTCGCCCTGTCTCACTCTCTCTCTCCCCGTCTCTCTCTCTCTCTCCCCGTCTCTCTCGCTCCCAATCTCTCTCTCACTCCCCGTCTCTCTATCTCCACGTTCCTCTCTGTCTCCCCGTTTCTCTCTCTCTCCCCGTCTCTCTCTCTCTCCCCGTCTCTCTCCCTCTCCCCGTCTCTCTCCCTGTCTCTATCTCTCCCCGTCTTTCTCTCTCTCTCCCCGTCTCCCTCTCTCCCCGCATCTCTCTCCCCGTGTCTCTCTCTCTCCCCGTCGCTCTCTCCCCGTCTCTGTCTCTCCCCATCTCTCTCTCTCCCCATCCCTCTCTCTCACTCCATCCCTCTCTCTCCCCGTCTCTCTCTCTCCCGGTCTCACTCTCCCCCCCGACTCTCTCTCACCCCGTCTCTCTCTCTCTCCCCGCCACTCCCCTCTCCCCATCTCTCTCTCTCACCCCGTCTCTCTCTCTCTCTCCCCGTCTCTCTATCTCACCGTCTCTCTCTCCCTCCGCGTCTCTCTCTCCCTCTCCGTCTCTCTCTATCTCCCCGTCTCTTACTCCCCGTCTCTCTGTCTTTCTGCGTGTCTCTCTCTCTCTCTCTCTCACCGTCTCTCTCTCCCCGTCTCTCTCTCTCGCTCCCCTTCTCTCTCCCCGTCTCTCTCTGTCTCTCCCCATCTCTCTCTCTCCCCGTCTCTCTCTCTCTCCCCGTCTCTCTCTCTCTCCCTGTCTCCCTCTCTCTCTCCCCGTCTCTCTCTCTCCCCGTCTCTCTCTCTCCCCATCTCTCTCTCCCCCCGGTTCTCTCTCTCCCCGTCTCTCTCTATCTCCCCGTCTCTTACTCCCCGTCACTCTGTCTTTCTGCTTGTCTCTCTCTCTCTCCCTGTCTCTCTCTCCCCGTCTCTCTCTCTCGCTCCCCCTTCTCTCTCCCCGTCTCTCTCTGTCTCTCCCCATCTCTCTCTCTCCCCGTCTCTCTCTCTCTCCCCGTCTCTCTCTCTCTCCCCGTCTCTCTCTCTCCCCGTCTCTCTCTCTCCCCGTCGCTCTCTTGCCCTGTCTCCCTCTCTCCCAGTCTCTGTCTCTCCCCATCCCTCTCTCTCTCCCCGTCTCCCTCTCTCCCCGTCTCCCTCTCTCCCCATCTCTCTAACTCCCCGACTCTCTCTCTCCCCATCCCTCTCTCTCTCCCCGTCTCTCCCTCTACCCGTCTCTCCCTCTCTCCGTCTCTGTCTCTCCTCGTATCTCTCTCTCCCCGGAGCTCTCTCTCTCCCCACCTCTATCTCTCCCCGTCTCTCTCCATTTCCCCATCTCTCTCTCTCCTCGTCTCTCTCTCTCCCCGTCTCTCTCTCTCCCTGCCTCTCTCTCTACCTGTCTCGCTCTCTCTACCCGTCTCTCTCTCTCTCTCTCCCCGTCTCTCCCTCTCTCTTCCCATCTTTCTCTCTCTCTCCCTGTCACTCTCTCTCTCCTTGTCTCTGTCCCCGTCTCACTCCGTCTCCCAATCTCTCTCTCTCTCCCCGTCTTTCTCTCTCTCTCCCCGTTTCTCTCTCTCTCCCCGTCTCTCTCCGTCTCCCCGTCTCTCTCCCTGTCTCTATCTCTCCCCGTCTCTCTCTCTCCCCGTCTCCCTCTCTCCCCGCATCTCTCTCCCCGCATCTCTCTCCCCGTGTCTCTCTCTCCCCGTCGCTCTCTCCCCGTCTCTCTCTCTCCCCATCTCTCTCTCTCTCCCCATCCCTCTCTCTCACTCCATCTCTCTCTCATCCCCGTCTCTCTCACTCTCCCCGCCACTCCCTCTCCCCGTCTCTCTCTATCTCTCCCCGTCTCTCTCTCTCCCCGTCTCCCTCTCTCCCCGCATCTCTCTCCCCGTGTCTCTCTCTCCCCGTCGCTCTCTCCCCGTCTCTCTCTCTCCCCGTCTCTCTCTTTCACACCGTCTCTCTCTCTCTCCCCGTCTCTCTATCTCACCGTCTCTCTCTCCCTCCGCGTCCTTCTCTCCCTCTCCGTCTCTCTCTATCTCCCCGTCTCTTACTCCCCGTCTCTCTGTCTTTCTGCTTGTCTCTCTCTCTCTCTCTCTCCCCGTCTCTCTCTCCCCGTCTCTCTCTCTCGCTCCTCTTGTCTCTCCCCGTCTATCTCTGTCTCTCCCCATCTCTCTCTCTCCCCGTCTCTCTCTCTCCCCGTCTCTCTCTCTCCCCGTCTCTCTCTCTCTCCCCGTCTCCCTCTCTCCCTCCCCGTCTCTCTCTCTCCCCGTCTCTCTCTCTCCCCGGTTCTCTCTCTCCCCGTCTCTCTCTCTCCCCGTCGCTCTCTCGCCCCGTCTCCCTCTCTCCCCGTCTCTGTCTCTCCCCATCCCTCTCTCTCTCCCCGTCTCCGTCTCTCCCCATCTCCCTCTCTCCCCATCTCTCTAACTCCCCGTCCCTCTCTCTCCCCCGTCTCTCACTCTCTCCATCTCTCTCTCTCCGCATCTCTCTCTCTCCCCTTCTCTCTCTCTCTCCCCTTTCTCTCTCTCTCTCCCCGTCTCTCTCCCTCTCCCCGTCTCTCTCCCTGTCTCTATCTCTCCCCGTCTCTCTCTCTCCCTGTCTCTCTCTCTCCCCGCCTCTCTCTCTCCCCGCCGCTCTCTCTCCCCATCTCTCTCTCTCCCCGTCTCTCTCTCTCCCCATCTCTCTCTCTCCGTGTCTCTCCCTCTCCCCGTCTCTCTCTCTGCCCGTCTCTCTCTCTCCCCGTCTCTCTCTTTCTCCCCGGCTCTCTCTCTTTCCCCGTCTTTCTCTCTCTCTCTCCCCGTCTCACTCTCTCTCTCTTCCCGTCTCTCTCTCTCAACCTGTCTCGCTCTCTCTCTCCGTCGCTCTCTCTCTCTCCCCGTTTCTCTCTCTCTTAACCCGGCTCTCTCTCTCTCTTTCGTCCCGTCTTTTTCTCTCTCCCCGTCGCACTCTCTCTCCTCTTCTCTCTCTCTCTCTCTCCCTGTCTCTCTCTCCTTCCCCGTCTCTCTCTCACTCCCCGTCTCTCTCACTCCCTGTCACTCTCCCTCTCCCCGTTTCTCTCTCTCTCCCCGTCTCTCTCTCTCCCTGTTTCTATCCCTCTCCCCGTCTCTCTCCCCGTCTCTATCTCTCCCCGTCTCTCTCTCTCCCCGCCTCTCTCTCTCCCTGCCTCTCTCTCTCCCCGTCTCTCGCTCTCCCCGTCGCTCTCTCTCCCTGTCTCTCTCTCTCCCCATCCCTCTCTCTCTCCCCGTCTCTCTCTCTCCCCGTCTCTCCCTCTCCCCGTCTCTATCTCTCCCCGTATGTCTCTCTCCCCGCAGCTCTCTCTATCCCCGCCTCTCTCTCTCCCCGTCTCTCTCTCTCCCCGTCTCTCTCTCTCTCTCCCCGCCGCTCTCTCTCCCCGTCTCTCTCTCTCCCCGTCGCTCTCTCTCCCCGTCGCTCTCTCTCTCCCCGTCGCTCTCTCTCCCCGTCTCTCTCTCTCCCCGTCTCTCTCTCTCCCCATCTCTCCCTCTCCCCGTCTCTATCTCTCCCCGTATCTCTCTCTCCCCGCAGCTCTCTCTCTCCCCGTCTCTCTCTCTCCCCGTCTCTCTCTCTCCCCGTCTCTCTCTCTCCCTCCCCGTCTTTCTCTCTCTCTCCTCGTCTTTCTCTCTCTCTCCCCGTCTTTCTCTCTCTCCCCCCCCTCTTTCTCTGTCTCCCCCGTCTCACTCTCTCTATCCCCGTCTCTCTCTCTATCCCCTTCTCTATCTCTCTCCCTGTCTCTCTCTCTTTCCCCGTCTCACTCTCTCTCCCCATCTCTATCTCTCCCCATCTCTGCCTCTCCTCATCTCTCTCTCTACCCATCTCTCTCTCCCTCAACATTGCCTGCTCTCTACCCGTCTCTCTCTCTCCCCGTCCCTCTCTCTCTCCATCTCTCTTTCTCTCCCCGTCTCTCTCTCTATCCCCGTCTCTTACTCTCTCCCCGTCTCTCTCTCTCTCCCCGTCTCTCACTCTCTCCCAGTCTCTCTCTCTCTCCATCTTTCTCTCTCTCTACCCGTCTTTCTCTCTCTCTACCTGTCTCTCTCTCTCTGCCCGTCTCTCTCCCTTTCCCCGTCTCTCTCTCTCTCCCCATCTCTCTCTCACCCCGTCTCTCTCTCTCCTCGTCTCTCTCTCCCCGTCTCTCTCTCTCCCTGCCTTTCTCTCTCCCTGTCTCTCTCTCTCTCTACCCGTCTCGCTCTCTCTCTCCCCGTCTCTCACTCTCTCTTCCCATCTTTTCCTCTCTCTCCCTGTCTCTCTCTCACTCCATCTCTGTCCCCGTCTCTCTCCGTCTCCCAATCTCTCTCTCTCTCCCCGTCTTTCTCTCTCTCTCCCCGTCTCACTCTCTCTCTCTACCCGTCTCTCTCTCTCTCTCTCAACCCGTCTCGCTAGCTCTCTCCGTCGCTCTCTCTCTCCGTCGCTCTCTCTCTCTCTCTCTACCCGTCTCTCTCTCTCTTTCGTCCTGTCTTTTTCTCTCTCCCCGTCAGGCTCTCTCTCTCCCTGTCTCTCTCTCTCTTTCTCCCCGTCTCCCTCTCTCGCTCCCCCGTCTCTCTCGCTCTCCCCCCCTTCTCGCTCTCTCTCTCCCCATCTCTCTCTCACTCCCCGTCTCTCTCACTCCCTGTCACTCTCCCTCTCCCCGTTTCTCTCTCTCTCCCCCGTCTCTCTCTCTCTCCCTGTTTCTATCCCTCTCCCCGTCTCTCTCCCCGTCTCTATCTCTCCCTGTCTCTCTCTCTCCCCGTCTCTCTCTCACTCCCCGTCTCTCTCACTCCCTGTCACTCTCCCTCTCCCCGTTTCTCTCTCTCTCCCCGTCTCTCTCTCTCTCCCTGTTTCTATCCCTCTCCCCGTCTCTCTCCCCGTCTCTATCTCTCCCTGTCTCTCTCTCTCCCCGTCTCTCTCTCTCCCCGCCTCTCTCCCTCCCCGTCTCGCTCTCCCCGTCGCTCTCTCTCCCCGTCGCTCTCTCTCCCCATCCCTCTCTCTCCCCGTCTCTCTCTCTCCCCGTCTCTCTCTCTCCCCGTCTCTCTCTCTCCCCATCTCTCTCTCCCCCCGGTTCTCTCTCTCCCCGTATCTCTCTCTCTCCCCGTATCTCTCTCTCTCCCCGTATCTCTCTCTCTCCCCGTATCTCTTTCACCCCGTCTCTCTCTCTCTCCCCGTCTCTCTATCTCACCGTCTCTCTCTCTCCCTCCGTGTCCCCGTCTCCCTCTCCGTCTCTCTCTTTCTCCCCGCCTCTTACTCCCCGTCTCTCTGTCTTTCTGCTTGTCTCTCTCTCTCTCTCTCTCTCCCCGTCTCTCTCTCCCCGTCTCTCTCTCTCGCTCCCCTTCTCTCTCCCCGTCTCTCTCTGTCTCTCCCCATCTCTCTCTCTCTCCCCATCTCCCTTTCTCTCTCCCCGTCTCTCTCTCTCCCCGTCTCTCTCTCTCCCCATCTCTCTCTCCCCCCGGTTCTCTCTTTCCCCGTCTCTCTCTCTCCCCAACGCTCTCTAGCCCCGTCTCCCTCTCTCCCCGTCTCTGTCTCTCCCCATCCCTCTCTCTCTCCCCGTCTCCCTCTCTCCCCGTCTCCCTCTCTCCCCATCTCTCTAACTCCCCATCCCTCTCTCTCCCCGTCTCTCTCCCTCTTCCCATCTCTCTCCCTGTCTGTATCTCTCCCCATCTCTCTCTCTCCCCGTCTCCCTCTCTCCCCCGCATCTCTCTCTCCGTGTCTCTCTCTCCCCGTCGCTCTCTCCCCGTCTCTCTCTCTCCCCATCTCTCTCTCTCCCCATCCCTCTCTCTCACTCCATCTCTCCCTCTCTCCGTCTCTCTCTCTCCCCGGTCTCACTCTCCCCCCGACTGCCTCACCCCCGTCTCTCTCTCTCTCCCCGCCACTCCCTCTCTCCGTCTCTCTCTCTCTCCCCGGCAATCACTCTTTCCCCGTCTCTCTTTCCCCGTCTCTCTCTCTCTCTCCCCGTCTTTCTCTCTCTCTCCCCGTCTTTCTCTCTCACCCGTCTCTCTCTCTCCCCGTATCCCTCTATCTCCCCGTCTCTCTCTCTCTCCCCGTCTCTCTATCTCACCATCTCTCTCTCCCTCCACGTCTCTCTCTCCCTCTCCGTCTCTCTCTATCTCCCCATCTCTTACTCCCCGTCTCTGTCTTTCTGCTTGTCTCTGTCTCTCTCTCTCTCCCCGTCTCTCTCTCCCCGTCTCTCTCTCTCGCTCCCCTTCTCTCTCCCCGTCTCTCTCTGTCATCCCCATCTCTCTCTCTCCCCGTCTCTCTCTCTCTCCCCGTCTCTCTCTCACTCCCCGTCTCCCTCTCTCTCTCCCCGTCTCTCTCTCTCCCCGTCTCTCTCTCTCCCCGTCTCTCTCTCCCCCCAGTTCTCTCTCTCCCCGTCTCTCCCTCTTCCCCGTCGCTCTCTTGCCCTGTCTCCCTCTCTCCCTGTCTCTGTCTCTCCCCATCCCTCTCTCTATCCCCATTTCGCTCTCTCCCCGTCTCCCTCTCTCCCCATCTCTCTAACTCCCCGTCTCTCTCTCTCCCCGTCCCTCTCTCTCTCCCCGTCCCTCTCTCTCTCCCCGTCTCTCCCTCTACCCGTCTCTCTCTCTCCCCGTCTCTCGCTCTCCCCGTCGCTCTCTCTCCCTGTCTCTCTCTCTCCCCATCCCTCTCTCTCCCCGTCTCTCTCCCTCTTCCCATCTCTCTCCCTGTCTGTATCTCTCCCCATCTCTCTCTCTCCCCGTCTCCCTCTCTCCCCGCATCTCTCTCTCCGTATCTCTCTCTCCCCGTCGCTCTCTCCCCGTCTCTCTCTCTCCCCATCTCTCTCTCTCCCCATCCCTCTCTCTCACTCCATCTCTCCCTCTCTCCGTCTCTCTCTCTCCCGGTCTCACTCTCCCCCCGACTGCCTCACCCCCGTCTCTCTCTCTCTCCCCGCCACTCCCTCTCTCCGTCTCTCTCTCTCTCCCCGGCAATCACTCTTTCCCCCGTCTCTCTTTCCCCGTCTCTCTCTCTCTCTCCCCGTCTTTCTCTCTCTCTCCCCGTCTTTCTCTCTCACCCGTCTCTCTCTCTCCCCGTATCCCTCTATCTCCCCGTCTCTCTCTCTCTCCCCATCTCTCTATCTCACCATCTCTCTCTCCCTCCGCGTCTCTCTCTCCCTCTCCGTCTCTCTCTATCTCCCCATCTCTTACTCCCCGTCTCTGTCTTTCTGCTTGTCTCTGTCTCTCTCTCTCTCCCCGTCTCTCTCTCCCCGTCTCTCTCTCTCGCTCCCCTTCTCTCTCCCCGTCTCTCTCTGTCATCCCCATCTCTCTCTCTCCCCGTCTCTCTCTCTCTCCCCGTCTCTCTCTCACTCCCCGTCTCCCTCTCTCTCTCCCCGTCTCTCTCTCTCCCCGTCTCTCTCTCTCCCCGTCTCTCTCTCCCCCCAGTTCTCTCTCTCCCCGTCTCTCCCTCTTCCCCGTCGCTCTCTTGCCCTGTCTCCCTCTCCCTGTCCCCGTCGCTCTCTTGCCCTGTCTCCCTCTCTCCCTGTCTCTGTCTCTCCCCATCCCTCTCTCTATCCCCATTTCGCTCTCTCCCCGTCTCCCTCTCTCCCCATCTCTCTAACTCCCCGTCTCTCTCTCTCCCCGTCCCTCTCTCTCTCCCCGTCCCTCTCTCTCTCCCCGTCTCTCCCTCTACCCGTCTCTCCCTCTCCCCGTCTCTGTCTCTCCTTGTATCTCTCTCTCCCCCGCCTCTATCTCTCCCCGTCTCTGTCCCTTTCCCCGTCTCTCTCTCTCTCTCTCTCTCTCTCTCCCCGCCTCTCCCTCTCTCTTCCCATCTTTCTCTCTCTCTCCCTGTCTCTCTCTCTCTCCTTGTCTCTGTCCCCGTCTCACTCCTTCTCCCAATCTCTCTCTCTCTCCCCGTCTTTCTCTCTCTCTCCCCGTATCTCTCTCTCTCTCTCTCGCCGTCTCTCTCTCTCTCGCCCCGTCTCTCTCTCACTCCCCGTCTCTCTCACTCTCGCCCTGTCTCACTCTCTCTCTCCCCGTCTCTCTCTCTCTCTCCCGTCTCTCTCGCTCCCAATCTCTCTCTCACTCCCCGTCTCTCTATCTCCACGTTCCTCTCTGTCTCCCCATTTCTCTCTCTCCTCCCCGTCTCTCTCTCTCTCCCCGTCTCTCTCCCTCTCCCCGTCTCTCTCCCTGTCTCTATCTCTCCCCGTCTTTCTCTCTCTCTCTCCCGTCTCCCTCTCTCCCCGCATCTCTCTCCCCGTGTCTCTCTCTCTCCCCGTCGCTCTCTCCCCCGTCTCTGTCTCTCCCCATCTCTCTCTCTCCCCATCCCTCTCTCTCACTCCATCTCTCTCTCTCCCCGTCTCTCTCTCTCCGGTCTCACTCTCCCCCCGACTCTCTCTCACCCCGTCTCTCTCTCTCTCCCCGCCACTCCCTCTCCCCATCTCTCTCTCTCACCCCGTCTCTCTCTCTCTCTCCCCCGTCTCTCTATCTCACCGTCTCTCTCTCCCTCCGCGTCTCTCTCTCCCTCTCCGTCTCTCTCTATCTCCCCGTCTCTTACTCCCCGTCTCTCTGTCTTTCTGCTTGTCTCTCTCTCTCTCCCCGTCTCTCTCTCCCCCGTCTCTGTCTCTCCCCCATCCCTCTCTCTCTCCCCGTCTCCGTCTCTCCCCATCTCCCTCTCTCCCCATCTCTCTCTCTCCCCCGTCTCTCTCTCTCCCCATCTCTCTCTCTCCGTGTCTCTCCCTCTCCCCGTCTCTCTCTCTGCCCGTCTCTCTCTCACCCCCGTCTCTCTCTCTCTCCCCGTCTCTCTCTCTCTCCCTGTTTCTATCCCTCTCCCCCGTCTCTCTCCCCCGTCTATATCTCTCCCTGTCTCTCTCTCTCCCCCGTCTCTCTCTCTCCCCGCCTCTCTCTCTCCCCCGTCTCGCTCTCCCCGTCGCTCTCTCTCCCCGTCGCTCTCTCTCCCCATCCCTCTCTCTCTCCCCGTCTCTCTCTCTCCCCGTCTCTCTCTCTCCCCGTCTCTCTCTCTCCCCATCTCTCTCTCCCCCCGTTCTCTCTCTCTCCCCGTATCTCTCTCTCTCCCCGTATCTCTCTCTCTCCCCCGTATCTCTATCTCTCCCCGTATCTCTTTCACCCCGTCTCTCTCTCTCTCCCCGTCTCTCTATCTCACCGTCTCTCTCTCTCCCTCCGTGTCCCCGTCTCCCTCTCCGTCTCTCTCTTTCTCCCCCGCCTCTTACTCCCCGTCTCTCTGTCTTTCTGCTTGTCTCTCTCTCTCTCTCTCTCTCCCCGTCTCTCTCTCCCCGTGTCTCTCTCTCTCCCCGTCGCTCTCTCTCCCCGTCTCTGTCCTCTCCCCATCTCTCTCTCTCCCCATCCCTCTCTCTCACTCCATCTCTCTCTCTCCCCGTCTCTCTCCTCTCCCGGTCTCACTCTCCCCCCGACTCTCTCTCACCCCCGTCTCTCTCTCTCTCTCCCAGCCACTCCCTCCTCCCCATCTCTCTCTCTCACCCCGTCTCTCTCTCTCTCTCCCCGTCTCTCTATCTCACCGTCTCTCTCTCCCTCCGCGTCTCTCTCTCCCTCTCCGTCTCTCTCTATCTCCCCGTCTCTTACTCCCCCGTCTCTCTGTCTTTCTGCTTGTCTCTCTCTCTCTCCCCGTCTCTCTCTCCCCGTCTCTGTCTCTCCCCATCCCTCTCTCTCTCCCCGTCTCCGTCTCTCCCCATCTCCCTCTCTCCCCATCTCTCTCTCTCCCCGTCTCTCTCTCTCCCCATCTCTCTCTCTCCGTGTCTCTCCCTCTCTCCCCGTCTCTCTCTCTGCCCGTCTCTCTCTCACCCCGTCTCTCTCTCTCTCCCCGTCTCTCTCTCTCTCCCTGTTTCTATCCCTCTCCCCGTCTCTCTCCCCGTCTATATCTCTCCCTGTCTCTCTCTCTCCCCGTCTCTCTCTCTCCCCGCCTCTCTCTCTCCCCCGTCTCGCTCTCCCCCGTCGCTCTCTCTCCCCGTCGCTCTCTCTCCCCATCCCTCTCTCTCTCCCCGTCTCTCTCTCTCCCCGTCCTCTCTCTCTCCCCGTCTCTCTCTCTCTCCCCATCTCTCTCTCCCCCCGGTTCTCTCTCTCCCCCGTATCTCTCTCTCTCCCCGTATCTCTCTCTCTCCCCGTATCTCTATCTCTCCCCGTATCTCTTTCACCCCGTCTCTCTCTCTCTCCCCGTCTCTCTATCTCACCGTCTCTCTCTCTCCTCCGTGTCCCCGTCTCCCTCTCCGTCTCTCTCTTTCTCCCCGCCTCTTACTCCCCGTCTCTCTGTCTTTCTGCTTGTCTCTCTCTCTCTCTCTCTCCTCCCCGTCTCTCTCTCCCCGTCTCTCTCTCTCGCTCCCCTTCTCTCTCCCCGTCTCTCTCTGTCTCTCCCCATCTCTCTCTCTCTCCCCATCTCCTTTCTCTCTCCCCGTCTCTCTCTCTCCCCGTCTCTCTCTCTCCCCATCTCTCTCTCCCCCCGGTTCTCTCTCTCCCCGTCTCTCTCTCTCCCAACGCTCTCTAGCCCCGTCTCCCTCTCTCCCCGTCTCTGTCTCTCCCCATCCCTCTCTCTCCTCCCCGTCTCCCTCTCTCCCCGTCTCCCTCTCTCCCCATCTCTCTAACTCCCCCATCCCTCTCTCTCCCCGTCTCTCTCCCTCTTCCCATCTCTCTCCCTGTCTGTATCTCTCCCCATCTCTCTCTCTCCCCGTCTCCCTCTCTCACCGCATCTCTCTCTCCGTGTCTCTCTCTCCCCGTCGCTCTCTCCCCGTCTCTCTCTCTCCCCATCTCTCTCTCTCCCCATCCCTCTCTCTCACTCCATCTCTCCCTCTCTCCGTCTCTCTCTCTCCCGGTCTCACTCTCCCCCCCGACTGCCTCACCCCCGTCTCTCTCTCTCTCCCCGCCACTCCCTCTCTCCGTCTCTCTCTCTCTCCCCGGCAATCACTCTTTCCCCGTCTCTCTTTCCCCGTCTCTCTCTCTCTCTCCCCGTCTTTCTCTCTCTCTCCCCGTCTTTCTCTCTCACCCGTCTCTCTCTCTCCCCGTATCCCTCTATCTCCCCGTCTCTCTCTCTCTCCCCGTCTCTCTATCTCACCATCTCTCTCTCTCCCTCCGCGTCTCTCTCTCCCT
Organism: Isurus oxyrinchus; assembly: GCA_026770705.1. Lineage (NCBI taxonomy): Eukaryota > Metazoa > Chordata > Chondrichthyes > Lamniformes > Lamnidae > Isurus > Isurus oxyrinchus. The sequence goes on along the minus strand of JANJGN010004348.1, from coordinate 2,677 downwards.
CTCCGTCTCTCTCTATCTCCCCATCTCTTACTCCCCGTCTCTGTCTTTCTGCTTGTCTCTGTCTCTCTCTCTCTCCCCGTCTCTCTCTCCCCGTCTCTCTCTCTCGCTCCCCTTCTCTCTCCCCGTCTCTCTCTGTCATCCCCATCTCTCTCTCTCCCCCGTCTCTCTCTCTCTCCCCGCTCTCTCTCTCACTCCCCGTCTCCCTCTCTCTCTCACTCCCGTCTCTCTCTCTCCCCGTCTCTCTCTCTCCCCGTCTCTCTCTCCCCCCAGTTCTCTCTCTCCCCGTCTCTCCCTCTTCCCCGTCGCTCTCTTGCCCTGTCTCCCTCTCTCCCTGTCTCTGTCTCTCCCCATCCCTCTCTCTATCCCCATTTCGCTCTCTCCCCGTCTCCCTCTCTCCCCATCTCTAACTCCCCGTCTCTCTCTCTCCCCATCCCTCTCTCTCTCCCCGTCCCTCTCTCTCTCCCCGTCTCTCCCTCTACCCGTCTCTCTCTCTCCCCGTCTCTCGCTCTCCCCCGTCGCTCTCTCTCCCTGTCTCTCTCTCTCCCCATCCCTCTCTCTCCCCGTCTCTCTCCCTCTTCCCATCTCTCTCCCTGTCTGTATCTCTCCCCATCTCTCTCTCTCCCCGTCTCCCTCTCTCCCCGCATCTCTCTCTCCGTGTCTCTCTCTCCCCGTCGCTCTCTCCCCCGTCTCTCTCTCTCCCCATCTCTCTCTCTCCCCATCCCTCTCTCTCACTCCATCTCTCCCTCTCTCCGTCTCTCTCTCTCCCGGTCTCACTCCCCCCGACTGCCTCACCCCCGTCTCTCTCTCTCTCCCCGCCACTCCCACTCCCCTCTCTCCGTCTCTCTCTCTCTCCCCGGCAATCACTCTTTCCCCGTCTCTCTTTCCCCGTCTCTCTCTCTCTCTCCCCGTCTTTCTCTCTCTCTCCCCGTCTTTCTCTCTCACCCGTCTCTCTCTCTCCCCGTATCCCTCTATCTCCCCCGTCTCTCTCTCTCTCCCCGTCTCTCTATCTCACCATCTCTCTCTCCCTCCGCGTCTCTCTCTCCCTCTCCATCTCTCTCTATCTCCCCATCTCTTACTCCCCCGTCTCTGTCTTTCTGCTTGTCTCTGTCTCTCTCTCTCTCCCCGTCTCTCTCTCCCCGTCTCTCTCTCTCGCCTCCCCCTTCTCTCTCCCCGTCTCTCTCTGTCATCCCCATCTCTCTCTCTCCCCGTCTCTCTCTCTCTCCCCCGTCTCTCTCTCACTCCCCGTCTCCCTCTCTCTCTCCCCGTCTCTCTCTCTCCCCGTCTCTCTCTCTCCCCGTCTCTCTCTCCCCCCAGTTCTCTCTCTCCCCGTCTCTCCCTCTTCCCCGTCGCTCTCTTGCCCTGTCTCCCTCTCTCCCTGTCTCTGTCTCTCCCCATCCCTCTCTCTATCCCCATTTCGCTCTCGCCCCGTCTCCCCTCTCTCCCCATCTCTCTAACTCCCCGTCTCTCTCTCTCCCCGTCCCTCTCTCTCTCCCCGTCCCTCTCTCTCTCCCCGTCTCTCCCTCTACCCGTCTCTCCCTCTCCCCGTCTCTGTCTCTCCTCGTATCTCTCTCTCCCCCGCCTCTATCTCTCCCCGTCTCTGTCCCTTTCCCCGTCTCTCTCTCTCTCTCTCTCTCCCCGCCTCTCCCTCTCTCTTCCCATCTTTCTCTCTCTCTCCCTGTCTCTCTCTCTCTCCTTGTCTCTGTCCCCGTCTCACTCCTTCTCCCAATCTCTCTCTCTCTCCCCGTCTTTCTCTCTCTCCTCCCCGTATCTCTCTCTCTCTCTCTCGCCGCTCTCTCTCTCTCTCGCCCCGTCTCTCTCTCACTCCCCGTCTCTCTCACTCTCGCCCTGTCTCACTCTCTCTCTCCCCGTCTCTCTCTCTCTCTCCCCGTCTCTCTCGCTCCCAATCTCTCTCTCACTCCCCGTCTCTCTATCTCCACGTTCCTCTCTGTCTCCCCATTTCTCTCTCTCTCCCCGTCTCTCTCTCTCTCCCCGTCTCTCTCCCTCTCCCCGTCTCTCTCCCTGTCTCTATCTCTCCCCGTCTTTCTCTCTCTCTCCCCGTCTCCCTCTCTCCCCGCATCTCTCTCCCCGTGTCTCTCTCTCTCCCCCGTCGCTCTCTCCCCGTCTCTGTCTCTCCCCATCTCTCTCTCTCCCCATCCCTCTCTCTCACTCCATCTCTCTCTCTCCCCGTCTCTCTCTCTCCCGGTCTCACTCTCCCCCCCGACTCTCTCTCACCCCGTCTCTCTCTCTCTCCCCGCCACTCCCTCTCCCCATCTCTCTCTCTCACCCCGTCTCTCTCTCTCTCTCCCCGTCTCTCTATCTCACCGTCTCTCTCTCCCTCCGCGTCTCTCTCTCCCTCTCCGTCTCTCTCTATCTCCCCGTCTCTTACTCCCCGTCTCTCTGTCTTTCTGCTTGTCTCTCTCTCTCTCCCCGTCTCTCTCTCCCCGTCTCTGTCTCTCCCCATCCCTCTCTCTCTCCCCGTCTCCGTCTCTCCCCATTTCCCTCTCTCCCCATCCTCTCTCTCTCCCCGTCTCTCTCTCTCCCCATCTCTCTCTCTCCGTGTCTCTCCCTCTCCCCGTCTCTCTCTCTGCCCGTCTCTCTCTCTCCCCGTCTCTCTCTTTCTCCCCGGCTCTCTCCTCTTTCCCCGTCTTTCTCTCTCTCTCTCCCCGTCTCACTCTCT